>JAECUM010009126.1:0-98682 GCA_016617855.1 Megalonaias nervosa
TGCCTTTCAACAACTGACTTAAATGTGCTAGGAAAATTCACCTTTTCCTTTGGCAGCCCAGCGGGCATAAATCCCACCTGCATGTTGGAAGAAGGCCTGTCAAACATTGTGCATCAGGTTTGTGATTGAACTCTCCAAAGATTTCTGGACACCATTCTCACTGTTGATGTCCTCTTCTGACATCTCAGTTTCTGATGAGTCCATTGAGCCAGCTGACTGGCAGTTCCATCACATGTATGTCAGAAGTTGGTTGCATCTGTCCCTTAAGATCTAAGAGAGAGTGGACCATTTGCCAGAAAAAATGCACAACCCCAGTAATTCAGAAATCTTTTATGGAAAGTCAGGTGCTGGCATTGTTTTCCATATCCTGATAAAAGACACATATTAATGCTTATCATTTGTAGTACCAAATCAAGATAATATCATGGAAGTAAACATGTTGGCACCTGATCTCTGATCTGGTCTGTGATGTTTTCTTTGTTGGTGCTTCCTACAGCAGATCACTACTAAAATAAAGGACTTTCCAGGCAGACTCGATGTGCTGGTGACTTTTTGTCAAGAAGAGGCCAGACAATGCATGCTTGTGGTCTCTCATGCAAGTTTTCCATCAGATTTACACTCTTTTGGGTCATCTGATGGCTGGTCACTTGGCAACCACGAGGACTCCCAAGCTATAGAGTCTTACTGGGCCCAGACATCTGGGTAGTGGATGTCATTTAGTTTGGTTTGAATCTTGGGTTACACCTTCTTGCACACAGTGGTAAAGTATTTACTGATTCAGAAAATTAATGATCAGAACCACATGGTGATTCTTTTCACCCCTGCAGATGGGACAAATCCTGTGTCATTGACCTACTCTACCTAATAATAGATCTTTCAAGGAAAATTCAGGTTTTCCCAACCTGCTCAAACAGCAGAGATCACATGACCCCTGCCCAGACAGATGTCTCCTTAATGTTTGGCTTTTGTTACTAAAGTACTGCACAGTCAGAAGTTCTCCCTTTCTGTTATGAAGATAATTGCATACACTAGAAGGTTACCCATTTTGAAAGATTGAATATGCCTCCAGAAAATATAAGTACATTTGATTATAGCTACCTTTTCAACTGTCATATTTGAACACAACTGTTGAGATATTAGTGAGGCTTTTTGCTTGTATGCACAGTTGACTTTCTACAGCTTTTATCATCATGACTTAGCCTCACAGAGTGAACACCCTAATCTGATAGACCTGGTAGCAGTTATCCAGGCATCCACCAGACCTTGCTGATACCAAAATAACACAGACATTGCTTTTAAGCTTTCACTGAATCTGTCCAGAAAGTTTCTTTGGTAAGCAAATGGCACAAGGTTTTTTTTGCCCTCTGGTTATAGCTTAATTATGACAGTTAAATTTTGCTTAGAGTTATCCCTAATTTGTGCTGTCTCCTTGTTAGGAGAATTGATCACATTCTCTGTTGGGTTATCAAGTAGATGTTTGATGCTCATACATTTTTCCTCTTACCTGTTTTTCTAACGGTAATGTGATTGGGTATTGTATTTAATGAAGGTAGGAAATTTTATCATAAATTATGTTTCTTCAAGGATAAGATCAGTCACACGCCTACCTGCAAATCCAAGCATCCTAATGTAAACTGAAGTATATCTGATATGCAGGTAATCAGCAAGCGGAGATGTGGAGTAATTGTAATGGTATCTAGGAAGAGTTTTTTCCATAAATACTACTATTATTAGGCTATGTTGTATCCAGACAGGAAAAATGAATCTTTTGTCTTTCTGGAAGAGCTTGATTTGGGAACTTAATTCCTAATTTTAATATGATTGGGTACATATTCTTCAAGAAACATTATTTTATAAAATTTCTATTTCATACTTTTTAAAACCTTTGAACTTATATTTTTTGGAGAAAAATATTGTTCACATTCATTACAATGAGACTCACTATTGCTGGTACCCCCAAGTAAAGGACACCTGATAATACAGGACAACATTTCTGGGTCCCTTTTCTTATATCTGTTATCTTTAGCAACCACTGTTTGTAAATTACACCTGTCCATTATAACAATTGTATGTGGTCACTTGTGGGTCCTTTGTAGACTGTACAGAGGTTTCACTTTGACTAGTATTTCTTCACTTGATGCAGTTACCAACATAAAAAAGATGACACCATTTGCCATCACAAATTGTTTCCAAGATATCTTACACTCAAGTGAACCTTCACTCCTTGTAACTCTTTGTACAGTCACTAGAACCAATATTAGGTCAGATTTGGTCCAGTGATACTAGATACTATTACAATCTTGATGTGAAGTTAAGTTTGTTACGTATATTTAAGTTGTATTATTTATTTTCTTTTCTTAAGGATTATATGTGATATACGTTTGTATTTTGTACTTGACCTTGTCCAAAACCAAGTTCACTGTGTACCTGACTAAGGGCATTGTTTTTGTAAATACATAGCTAATATTTCTCTGTGAGAATAGATTAAATATTAGGATCATTATCAATGGATGTAAAGATGTTTATTTTTTTCTGAGTCTAGGACATTGGAATTCTCATATGTAAAAACCTGGAGTACCTGATGTTTCATATCTTCTTTATTATAGTTTTAGTAATAGACCTTATCTTGTTGACAACCTAAACTGTTCTAGGAATGAACCCTCATCCTGGTTCTATTTTTGTGTCTTAGCTTTTGATATAATGTTGTTTACTTGAGAAATTACTCATTCTTGCCTTAATGTCTTGAAGCAGAATCAGTCTTGTTGTTATGTTCAAGAGTTTCAGTTGGGTGGAATTATTTATTCAAATTATTATTCACTGGAAATACAAAGTGCTCATCAATAATATTCTTGGATTGGAACATTAATTTGGAAGTACATTGAATTCAGACATGAACAGTTTTGGATTATATTGTTGTGATACATCAAAAGACTCAGCATATCATCACAATTCAGGCCATTGGCACATTATCATGTTCGAGACTACAGGCGCATCAACACATTCAATTAAATAGAACTTTTTTGGAATGCCACTGGAATTCACTTGGAACTTTATACATTTGGATTTGTGATAAAACTTTTAGGACTATTTGGGAATGAAATCATAATACTGTAAGTTCATTTTAAAATTTTTACTTTGTATCCTAGGGAAAGGAAATAAATTATTTATTGAATTTTACAAAACTTGATGATTTAAGCTCTTTTCTGTTGCTTAGTTTAAGACAGTAGAGTAGTAACACATTGAAATAGTAGTCCATATCTCTCTCACTTGCTAGTGAATAAGATTCTAGAATTACCTCACTTTTTATGGACTTAATTCTGGAAGAATATACGTTTAAACCCTCCAATTAAGAACACCCATTCGACTTAGAAAGAGGGGTCTAAATTGGGAAGAGGTCTTATTTTGGAGAATAAATTTTTGCCCTTGTTTTGGTAAATGGGGTCTTAATTTAATCAGGTTAGCATTTTGGAGTGGTCTTTATTCAGGGATGATTACAATTGGACATTTACTTTATATTTAATATCAACTTTGCTATGCCCCATTTATATGTTTTATTACGAAACCAGTCAAAATTCACAGTACATACTGGTACACTGTTAATTTCATGAAGCTGGTGTCTTTATTCCATCACTGATATCTTCTCAGTTTATTTCATATATGTTTTATAGATCATGAGGGCTATTCTATTTAATCATGCAATTTACCCAAGGAAGGCAGTTTTTTAAAAATATATGTCACAGTATTTCAAATTGCTAAGAGAGTTTATATGAAAGTTATATGAAATTCTAAATTGCATCTTTGGGTGACTACTCTGCATTGAAAGTGCCTTCCCAGTGTCCCAAGTATATTTTACTAGAACATCATTTCTCTAAAATATTGATACACATATTTTCTTTGTAGATTATGAAGTTGGTGAAGAAACACAAAGTTGAAGAGGAGGTAAATGAAAAACCTTGTTATAATGTAATCAGTCATCTTCAAAGTTCCATTGAAATTTATGAAATGATTTTTTGATACACAACTTAAATGAAATGTTTTTCTAGTATATGATTTAAATGTTTGATAATGTTGCTGTATTTAATTCGTAAACACTAGAAATGTGACATGTAATAGATTATGGTTAAACAGAGGAAATTTCAGGCAGTTCATCTATTTGAACATGGTACACTTCATGTATTCATGTAGTACTACAAATGTCTGGTAGAATGAATTTGGAATGGAGAGTAGAATAAGAGAGAAAGAGAGAAAAGATTTCAAGAATAAATGTAATAAAATCCTATTTGCCTATAAAAAATTATAACTGTTTATAAACGGAAGAGATCCATCATAGAGTAAGTGCACCAGTATATTTGCTAAAGTAAACAGTGGCACTCAGAAGCTGGAAACCTTTTTGTGGAGGATATTTGTTTTCTATAATTTATGAAACATATATAATTCAAGGGACAGCATGACAAAGCTGAACATTTCAAATTATTTTTTGAGAGTTCTGGCAAACATTGGAACTTACAAACCATTTATTCATTTATATTCATAATTCTTACACTTTCAGTTAAGTTATCCTTATCAAATGATCTTAAAACACACTCATAATTTTTACACTATCAGTTAACTTATCCTTACCAAATCATCTTTAAAGACACTAATAATTCTTAAGTTATCAATTACCTTATCCTTACCAAATAATCTTTAAAGACACTAATAATTCTTAAATTGTCAATTACCTTATCCTTATCAACTAATCTTACAGCACACTTAATCTAAGTACTCTTTTTTTAAGTCATGTTTCTTGAATAGATCTGAAAAAATTTGATAGTGATACATATAGTGCATAGGCATAGCAATATATGCATGTGACAAGACCAAGTGTTCATACCTAGAATAGGTCTGAAAAGGTTTACAATGATGCATAGGGAGTGTAGGCATAGTAATCTATGCATGTGACGGGACCAAGTTTTCATGCCTTGAATACATATGAAAAGTTTTACAGTGATACATGTGGGGTGTAGGAATAGTAACTTACGCATGTGATGAGGCCATCATTACATCTGTCATTACCTACAGCTGTTGTCCGCTTGAGTTACAGTCCTTATATGTACCAATATTTAAAAACAATTCAGACAGCAATCTCACATACTATGAACCAGCCACAACTGTCTGGTTTCCCAAAGAATTATTAGTATCATAAATTTTCTTGGTTGAATTGATGTTAAATAGAACAGTGTTTATCACTAAAGAAATTTTTAACTTTTTTTTTGTATTTGTTAGGAAAAGCTTGCCTTCCTGCATGGCATGTATCAAAGATTGTTGTCAGGCCGTATCTTGTGGCCAACAAAAGAGAAGGCATTTAGCCAGTTATACTGGAGCGACCTGACCTCCATGGTATATGATCAGGTTTCTGCACTTGTCGACAATCTACAACATGCAGAGGAAAAGGTAATAACACTTTGTAAATCATTATATTTTAATGTTAGATTCATGCAAATTGAATAATTTCAGCACATTTATGATGTACATGTTTTGTTACGAATATGTAATTAAATTGCTTGTTGCTTGTGTGTTGGTTTTAAATTCTTTTTTATTTTAATTTTGTTTCATTACATTTTATTGTAATGATAATTTTCATTGGATTTGAATCTCTTTTCCAAAAATTGGTTTGACCCGAAATGATTTTAAGATTTCTTCAGCACTATTTTTAGCTCACAATTTTTGTAAACATCAAGTGAAAATGTTTGGCTGTTGCCAAGGTCTTTTACAACCTACGTGTTAGCTCTGTTGTAAACGGTTTTATTTTTTTTTATATATTTCCAGTGTGAGAATTTGGTTCTTAGATAGGGCTATTCTAGCTACGTGATAATTGTCATTTTTTTTTATTGCGCTGTTCAAGTTAGAAATCATGTAGCCTGTCATGTGAACTACCATGTGATCTAAAATCGAGGCTTAAAACAGCCATTTTCAACTAGATCTAGTCAGAGTCGTATGTTTACACCTTGAAGGTACAAGGTGTTTCAATTGTTGATGTCAGATTGTTTTGAAGTTCATCTATTTTTTGGAATTTAATAATTTATTCTCTAGAAAACTAAACAAGTGCTTCATATTTATAAAAGTTCTGGAAGAAAGAAATTCAGTGGAAATTTATTCTGGAGTTTAATGGAAACATTATAAACTGTGATTCAACGAGGATCTGTTACCATCAGTACAGACATCATCTGACGTCATCGCCTCCATATTGGAATTTCATCGATATTCGAACCCGGATTCAATTAGAATTGTTTAGTGATAGGACTTATATTTTTCAATCTTAGGATTAAATTTTGGATTATATTCACAAACTGTTAAGTCCTATTTTCTATTTTTTACATTGTTTTCTAGGGAAATAAATTATTTTGTTAAAATATACAAAGCTTGTTGGCTTCACTCTTTTCTCTTGTTATTTTTGTACGAGCCTACACATAACAGTTTGCATTTGTGCAAATGCAGTTAATTCAGCACATTTGTGATGTCCAGTGTTCACATTTACATGATTTGCTTATTTGCAAGGAACACTAAGTTTAGTTGCCTTAATAAATGCACAGAAATTGTGTTCTTTAAAATTGTATGATACTTACTAGTTATTTGTCAGAGTAGAGACTACAGTAAATTTCTCTATACATAAATTGTTTTTACTTTTGTCAAATATGACCCTGCAATTGTATCTCTTATGTCCAGAATGAAAATAAAGTAAGATTCCAAAACTGGCTTTTGTAATTCCAGAATTATCTAATAGCTTTTGCAATGTGTCTTGTTTTGATCAATGCTTTTCTGCTTCTTTTGAACCATTATGCACTTTACTAGGTCAACTGGTCACAGAACAAAGAGCTTATGCAATAGCTTGATTTTTGTCATCAGTTGAAAAGCAGTGCAGAAACAAACAAAAACATGGGATTGTGGTAAACTGTAGGGTGTTAAAAGTGGTGGACAATTAAGTAGGATCTAAAACCATATCAGGTATAATGGTTATATGCGATCATGGTCAAGTAACGGGTGTTAAAAGTTGAGGACAATTCATTGGGGTCTAAGACAATACCAACAGTAATGATCATATGGGATCATGGTATTCTGTGGTAAGTTCTAAGTGTAAGACTGTTGTACTTATACACATAAAGTTTACTACGTTAATATGATTTATGAGTTAAATTCTCTTACAGATGAGGGAGCTGGAGGAGGCCCTTAAAGTAAAGGAAGATGCCCTTAATGAAGCTCAGAGGTCCCATGAGGACCAGCTGAACAAATTAACTTCTTTGACAAAAGAGCGAGAACTCTCTTGGCAGAAACAAAAGGAAGAAATTGAGGCTCACTACTCACAGCTGCTGTCAGAAATGCAAACAAGGACTAAGGTCAGGGGTCATATGCCATAAAAGAATCTTACATGAATATTTATAAGATTTGTTTTTATGATAAAAAGTTGCATGACATGATATGCCACATGGTTTTTCTTAGACGCTGAGTTATACATTCTGTTCTTCACTGAACTGTGTAGACTATGTATTTATGACAGCGCTGCAGTTGAATACTGCTATATGTTGTTCAGATGTTGGAGAGTATTTATCACATTTGTCCATATATAACTAGGACCTATTTCAAAGAATAATGTACAAGTAGATCCATTTCAACTGGTTCTCATGTAATCATAGATAGGTTCTACCATAGCTTATATAGAGAAATTTTCTTAACTAGACATATCCACTACATTAGATATATAGAATACATTGGAATGCGCATCTAAAACCTTTCTTACGATTAAAGATGTTTATACATGTATACAGCAATCAGGATCTTTCAGGAGTGTTTATAGTATGTGAAATTGACGAAAAGTTGAATTTTTTAAAATCTTGTTGGACAAAGAGGTCAAAATAAAAAAATGTATAATTTTCTTTATAACTTATATAAAATTAAGATTGTTGTTATTAGATGGTAAATTTCAGTGATTATTTTCTGAATTGCAAATACTGTAGTAAGATGACGTGTATGAATTGGATTTATTATGTAATATATTTAAATAAATACTTCTTAAAATAGTAGCTCTTTTACAACATCATACTAGATAACTAAGAGACCACACCACCACAAAAAAATGAGAGTAAAACAAGAGCATATATTTCACAAACAAGTTGTTAATGTCATCAATAAATTTGTATTTATTCTTCTTAATCTTGAAAGAAAATATTGTGTTTTTATTTTAGAAGAGTCAAACCATGGCAGATCAAGCATGGGAGAAAATCAGGTCGACAGGAACCTTGCAAAGTGGTCTTGAGACAGAGTGTGCGGAACTCCAGAATCAGCTGACTGAGAGCAAGAAACAGAACAAGACATTACTTACTGCTTGTGCTTTGTTCTGTGGTGCTTTTTATCCACTGTGCTCACGCTCAAACAGTCTTGCTCTTCAGAGGCGCATAATGGAAGATCAGCTTAATAACTGGGACCTTTGTAAAGAGAGAGTTGAGCTCTTGGTGACAACATTGATCAGTGAAATGAAGGGCAAACAGAAGAATTCTGTTGACACAAAAGCGCCAACACAGAAAAATAGGAATCCTATTTTGTTATTCCGTAAAGGTGCTATCACTGTGATCGCGGCAAATAGACTGCGTAGATTTGGTCAGGAATGTTGTAGATGTTTTGTCACTCATGATTCAGTTTCAGGATTGAATAGTGTTATTGTGTGTACGGGTGGAGTCAAGTCAGTGTTTACACCAACACATGGTAAGTTTATGAATTTTTTTGGTACACTCATTGAAACCCAGAACAAAATATTTCAGGGCATGCTTGTTGTTTTGATTTAAGAAAGATGAGAAAAAAGAAATTTTCATAACACTGGATGAGTGAGATATTGTGTATCATTTGATAGGCACTTTCAGGTGAAACAGAAGATTTAACTTCTATTGGGCACAAGCTATGATGTTAGATGTAAAGATTATATTCTTGTCATGTTAATAATAGTTAGGTCCTGCATATATCTTGGTGTTGTATTCGCATAATTTATTGACCCATGGTAGAACTTTAAAAATTGTGAGGTTTTGCTGGCCTAAATTGCCTCTTTAAGTTTTAGGTTGTTTAGAGTTTGCAAGGGTATTGACAGTAGCCTGTTTTACAGTTGGACTGAGTTAGCCATGTAAGCTAAAGGAATATAGGAGTAATCTTTGATTGATATTTAAGTTATTTCTGTGTGTGTCTCTGTGTTTGTGTATGTGTGTGTGTGTGTGTGTGTGTGTGTGTGTGTGTGTGTGTGTGTATGTGTGTGTGTGAAAATATCTTTATGTGGAGTTGCTATCAGTACTGTCCTTTTTCTATTTTAATTTTTAGCATTTGTGGTGGTATCCTAGTTTTTCAACATAAAACATAAAAACATAATAAAGTTCATTAGCACTGTACAAAAATTCAAAGGGATCAACAGTGGAAAATACAATGACTTTGCTTCACTGAGGTCCTAGGTTTAGTTCTCTGAGCTATATTATTTGTCCAACTGTTGTTTTGCCCCTGGTACTAGTGCAACAAATGCATCTTGATTTGTTCCTGTCTGTCCATTGTCTTGCCCTTGCTACTCTATCAGCATGATATTACGTGTAATGTCAGTGACATTTTTTACTCACATAATGAATCGCATATATAGATGATCTTATTATATTGTTCACACTGGTACTTCCAGCTTTTCTGCAGTTGTGGCCCATGTTTAATTTTTGTTTTGCCTTGGGTGCAGTTTCTTTATAGAAGTAAGGGTAATAAAGGAACCCATTTTATGAGAGGAAAAATAATATTGTTTAATTTCAGGTCCTATGGTTTTAATATTTCATTTAACTTACACATTAAATTGTTTCATATTCATTATCATTATAGATTTTGAACATAGGCTTGCATATTTAGAATTGTAGAATAAATGCTCAGTTTAGTAGTGTGAAACTCCAAGTTAGAAATGAATGCAGGCTTGTTCCACAAAGAAGTTACAACATACTGTGATTTTTGTTATGGACAGACCTATGTTCAAAATATCATCAAGGTGCAAGATTGCACTGGTATTCAATTTTAAAATCTTTACAAATGTTTGCTGCATATATAGGATTGACATTTTGTTGCTGTTGCAAAGAATCCATCTTGGAAATGGAGAACCAGTAAATATAGAGAAATAAAAATACTGCATTTACTTACTGCATATGTATTTATTTCTATCAGTACTGTACTTTATAAATATTGAGAAGCAGATCAATTCAGATGTTTTAAAAACAATATTGTTCATTGTTTTCTTTCTTTTTCTTATAAACTAGCATGTAATGATTGATTCTTTTATAGAGTCATTAATGGAGACTTTAAAGAGACTGAAAGCCATTATTCTTATTTTTGTTGTTTAATAAATCTGAATATTGCAGTTGTATCACAGAAATGACTTTATTTAATAGAAAGATCAGTAGATAATTATTTTATCTATTTACAGATTATTATAAAAGAATGTTTTATGTTCAATTCTATCATGAGCCTTTTCTGTAAATGTGGGGATATACCCCATAATAGAACTATTTAATATTTAAAGGTTTGAGGTAAATTTAAAGTATATTTAAGAATATTTTTTCCAGTTGATCTGTGTGATTATATATATATATATATATATATATATATATATATATATATATATATATATATATACACACAGTGTATAGTGTAGTATATAAAAAAGAACAGTACATTGTAGTAGTATTTTTGTAGTTTTAACTATATTGATAACAATAGAAGCATAGGCAGTCATGTTTCTGCCTTCCATGGAGGAAAACCAGTTTAATTCCATATAAAGTTATAGTTTCATTTTTCTTGGCCTTTTTTCAATTTGAATTCAGTGACTGATTTAATTTTGTGGTCTTATGACAGTTTTCAAGTTACTTGTGAAAGATGTGATATTTTCATTCCTTTTGTTTGTATGGGATGCTGTGGATTCTTTTTTTTCTTTTAAAGGCCTAATATGTAATTATTTCGCATAAAAAATAAAAGATGTATATTTTAAAATTATTAAATAGTTGATGGATATACTGTATTGAAAAGTTTAATTTTGATCGTAATTATAATGTGCACTAGTTTTTGTGAGTTAATGGTTTTTGCACTCTCTAACAAAACTCAGCTAGTGTCAGTATTTAGATAAAGGTGTAACAGTGTTTGGAGTATTTGAGGAGATACATTATTTTGTTCTTGCAGTTAAAGTTCTTCAACAATGCTGCAGAGGTTTCCACAGTAATGTTATGAATGTTCCTCAAGTTCTAATACATAAAATTGTCATGGCCATTCTTTTGTATTTTGGGAAAAGATTGCCAAGAAATGTTAGTCATGTCATAAAAGGGTTCCTGCTATCTTGATAGTGTAACATTTCAACAGTACAGTTATGGTAATTAGAACTGTACAGTCATGGATATTAACCATATATTCATGAGTATTATAACCATACAGTCATGGGTATTAGAACTGTACAGTGATATTAGTACTGTATGGTAATGGATAATAGTGCTGTATGGTCATGGATATTAATACTGTATGGTCATCGATATTAGTACTGTATGGTCATCAATATCAGTGCTGTATGGTCATGGATATTAGTACTGTATGGTCATGGATATTAGTACTATATGGTCATGGATATTAGTGCTGTATGGTCATGGATATTAGTACTGTATGGTCATGGATATTAGGCCAGTTAGATTTTGCATTGCATTCACATTGACATTTGGAGAGAATTTTATTTCTGAACTAATGGATAGTCCTTAAAAAAGTGAAATGATACTATCACTTGGACAAATGTACTGTCAGTTTTTGTCTTGCCTGTGAATGTTGAGACACGGGTATGACTTTTCCTTTGGTGATGGTGGAATCATCAACAATGTTAAAATTCTGTATTCAAGTTCTTGAAAAACATCCACATCAATTGCTCTTTTCAAACTTAAACTTTGGTATAATATTACTGTATGCCAAAAAGTTTACACCCGGACATGCCAGGACTTTCTGCCTTAAAAATGCACCTTGATATGCAAGGACCTTCTGCCTTAAATGCACCCTGATATGCCCAGACTTTCTGCCATAAAAGCACCCTGATATGCCAGGAGTTTCTATCTTTAATGCATTTTCACAAAACTAAGTTTTTTAATGCTGTTTACAAGCAGTAAAAACAATGCATTCAACAAAACCCTCATTAAATATTAATTTTCAACCAGCAGAAGAAGATACCTGTAAAATGGAGGGGGAACATCCAGGTGAGACAGCATTAATAAATTGGCTATCCAGTTCAGAACTCCTCAGTACTCTGATGTCTTCAATGGCCGAACTCCAAGATACTCTTACTCAAGTTCGTAGCAGAGAGAAAGGTAAGGGTTTTAGCATTAATAAATTATTTTGTGTTAATACATGGAGTTATATAAATGACTCTACTGTATACTAATTTTAATACTTTAATGCATAACCAATGAAGTCACGTGACATAAATGTAAAATAATGATGTCAGTAGTAAAGGTGTAACATAAATGGTATCTCACTGTTATCCCAATTTCCACAAATTTTGACTGGTTTAGTGATTAAATTAGGGTAGTGATTTGTATTAAATGGAATCAGATTTGCATTAATTGTGTTTGAAATTTATGAAACTCACCAAACAATTAAACATTTTTTCTTCTTTTTGCTAATGAGGCTCAAAGAACTTGCAAATCATTCAATTGGTTTTGAGAAAATCATTTAAATATGCACTCAGAAAAAGTCATTTATTTTAAAAAGGTAAGAACATAGCCATAGAAAGTCTGGTGAAGGGTTCATATAAAAATTGGAAATATTTCTCTAAAAGGACAAATACACATAGTTTGCTCTAATTCAGTGTACTTAGATTTCAGAAATCTGCAAGATCAATACATTATAGTTAAATACAAATTTAGTTATATATTGAAAGTCAGAAATCAAAGCTAGAAATTTCATGTACAGTGAAATCCAGCATAGCACAATGGTCAGGGTCTGCAGAGTGCCATCATGCTATGCACCTTATAATGCAGTAGCACAGCAAGTCAAGAGACTGAAGAAACTGATGCATACATATTCCTATCATGCAATAGCACAGCAAGTCAAGAGACTGAAGAAACTGATGCATACATATTCCTATCATGCAATAGCACAGCAAGTCAAGAGACTGAAGAAACTGATGCATACATATTCCTATCATGCAATAGCACAAGAATTCTGTTAACTGAAGAAACTGATGCATACATATTCCTGTCATGCAATAGCACAAGAATTCTGTTAACTGAAGAAACTGATGCATACATATTCCTGTCATGCAATAGCACAAGAAGTCAGTTAACTGAAGAAACTGATGCATACATATTCCTATCATGCAATAGCACAAGAAGTCAGTTAACTGAAGAAACTGATGCAAATACATTCCTATCATGCAATAGCATAAGTCAGTTAACTGAAGAAACTGATGCATATACATTCCTATCATGCAATAGCATAAGTCAGTTAGCTGAAGAAACTGATGCATATACATTCCTATCATGCAATAGCATAAGTCAGTTAACTGAAGAAACTGATGCATATACATTCCTATCATGCAATAGCATAAGTCAGTTAGCTGAAGAAACTGATGCATATACATTCCTATCATGCAATAGCATAAGTCAGTTAACTGAAGAAACTGATGCATATACATTCCTATCATGCAATAGCATAAGTCAGTTAACTGAAGAAACTGATGCATATACATTCCTATCATGCAATAGCATAAGTCAGTTAACTGAAGAAACTGATGCATATACATTCCTATCATGCAATAGCATAAGTCAGTTAACTGGAGAAACTGATGCATATACATTCCTATCATGCAATAGCATAAGTCAGTTAACTGAAGAAACTGATGCATACACATTCCTATCATGCAATAGCACAAAAAGTCTGTTAACTGAAGAAACTGATGCATACACATTCCTATCATGCAATAGCACAACAAGTCAGTAAACTGAAGAAACTGATGCATACGCATTCCTATCATGCAATAGCACAACAAGTCAGTTAACTGAAGAAACTGATGCATACACATTCCTATAATGCAATAGCACATCAAGTCTGTTAACTGAAGAAACTGATGCATACACATTCCTATCACGCAATAGCACAAGAAGTCAGTTAACTGAAGAAACTGATGCATACACATTCCTATCACGCAATAGCACAAGAAGTCAATTAACTGAAGAAACTGATGCATACACATTCCTATCATGCAATAGCACATCAAGTCAGTTAACTGAAGAAACTGATGCATACACATTCCTATCATGCAATAGCACAAGTCAGTTAACTGAAGAAATTGATGCATACACATTCCTATAATGCAATAGCACAAGAAGCCAGTTAACTGAAGAAACTGATGCATACACATTCCTATCATGCAGTAGCACATCAAGTCAGTTAACTGAAGAAACTGATGCATCCTAAGGCTCTACACAAAGAAACATAAAGTTATTTTATCACAGATCATGATGTGTCTCGAATATATTCCAAATGATAAAAAACATTTATGGTTCAGTATGTATGCACCAGTATGTATCATAGTAATTAAGCAGTGTCTGTATATATTTCAAACAACAAGCAGTGTATTTATTTCAAAAAACAAGTGGTGTTTGTACATATTTCAGACAACTATAATTTTTTCAGCTAGATTCAATATTTATTTGAATGCTGTACATAATTCCTTTATTCATGAATAATAGTTAAGGAGCAAAGCTCTCATTTTTGGGGGGAGTGGATGATTCACTAATTGATCAATTACATGATGATTGTCGATTAACCTGGCTGACTGTATGCTCATGGTGGCACATTTCATTTGTTTTACAATTTTTATATAGCAGTGTCGAATAATTTTAAGAATATTTATTTGTGCAATTGACATTGATGAATTGCTATTACAAAGATCAATTAATTGAGCATGTTATAGTGGGGTTTCACTGTATTGTTTCTTATTCACATATAAAAGTATGACTATGCAACTGCACCTGCTTGCACATTATCTCTTCTGCTAATCCAGATGGATTCAGATTTGTTGAGTTTATACATCTGCTATAAGGCAAATGTTGTATGTTTTGTTGTTATCTGTTTGTCATTGTGTCTCTTACCAGTTTATTTTGTTTCTGCACAAAAACTTGAGTTCTCCTCTGTTTACAGTTACCAAACTTTATGGATGGTTTGCACTTGGAGTAAGGAAGAAGTCTTTAGATTTCAGGGGCTGTTAAAATGGGGTGGGATTATAATGTACCATTCTCAGAACTCTTCTCGTAACATCTGAAGTGATTTACCTCCCTTATTCCAGTTGGTACTGTGGAGACCAGATCTGTTGTCAATGCAGCTAGGACAGCTTTCACTAAGCTTTTTGATAGACTGGGGCGATACTATGAGAAAATCATCATACGCCCAGACATTGGCTTCAGGGAGAGGAGTTCCTTGATCCGGCTCCTTGGAAAGGGGCTTACTAAGATCCTGAGGGACAAACCAGTTGAAGATAGATGCCACCTCACTTCACCACAGGTTGTACCTTGGAGATAACTGTTGTAATTTTGAATAAAATTCTGTATTTATAACTATTTCTATTTCAAAGAAAAATCTTTGAAAGTTCAACACGACTGACTGGTTAGAAGAGGTTACACTGGAGTTTATTCAGTGGATGCTCAGTAGTATAACAATAATTCTAATAAATAATAATAATAATAATAATAATAATCATAATAATAATGCATTTTTAACACATTATCTGATTGGTTTAACATCACAATTTCTGGTGATTGGTTTAACATCATAATTTTTGGCAGTAAAATCCACATTACACAGATGCAAACTTTCATGCCTTTGTGACTGTGACTTTCTTTAAGACATTGTGCCACAGAGATTTACATTTGTTTATAAATTTTCAACAAAGTTTGCCAAAGTCATTTTGAATAAGGAGTGGTTATGCTGTCACAGATTTCATTTTCGAGACATATAATCTGAGTCTGATGAATGAAAATAGGAAATGTAATCTTTTCATTGAGTGTGAACACTGATAGCTTTGATGACTGTAGAGATAAATCATTTTGCCCAAATATTAGAGTTCATCATCGACCCTGATGGTATATGTCATCAAATCTGAAAATGTAGTATACTGTTTAAAAAAATTTCAGTCATGTTATACCAAGTTTCATGGATTTTGTAGTTGCTACAAGCCACAAATTTGAAGACCCAGTGAACAGTAATGTACCATATTTGCCAGCCTATAAGTCAATGCAGAGTATAAGTTGAATGAGTAAATTTGGCAAATTTTCCATCCTTTGTCTATATATAAGTCGATCATGAGTATAAGACAAGGCCAGATCAATAACTTGGCTTTGTTTTTTTCACTTTGTTTTACACAGCATCATGAATTTTATCCTGCCTGTAACTCAATAACCTTTCAAGTCAGGATCATTAAATGTAACTGAAAGTACCTAATTTGTTTCACACAAAGTATTTTAAATGTATTATGTACCTTTACCTACATATAATGATGATGAAAATTTATTGAGTTACAGATAGGATACAATTCGCAATGCTGTGTGGAATTAAATTGTAGTAACTTCCAGTTTCATAAATATTAAAGGTATCACAATATGCTATTTCAGATTACCAGCAATACAGAGAGAGAGAGGCATGTGTGTTCCATGTCATTTTTCTTTTTGCACCTCATGATCAAAATAAAATATTGCTCGATATGAGAGAGAGAGAGATTTCAACTCTTCATGTTTTTTTTTTTACCTTACTGCCTCCGTTTAGCTGAAGCTTTTGTCAAAGAGAGATTAACAAATTAAATAGTAAATCTTAACTATGAAAATACACAACATACTCCTTAAGAGTTTTTATATTCACAATATTTATATCCACACAGACTCCAATTAGGTTAAATCCCAAGAATGACCATTTTGCATGCTAATTTTCTTTATAAGTGCAATGGCCTCTCCATTCCCAACAAATAACATTATTTTTTTTTTAAGTGCATGTACTCTTCCTGTACTTAGGTGGCAATTGTTTTTGATACTTTTGTCACTGGTTCAGAAATTTACATGAGAAACAAGCATTTCCTTTCATTACATGGTACCATATTCATAATACCCCATGGGTAGCCTCATTTCCCTATTGGTAGCCTCACTAATCTGATCTGGTCTGCTGAATCTTGACCTCTAAGAGGTGTTAGCTTGTAAAACCTGAATACAGCTGAATCATATTTAATTAGCATGTAAATACTGCTACAAAGCCAGGTTATTCTTTGACAATGTAAGTGTTAACTAAAACTAAAAGGAATTGCTTACCTGGTGGTGTTAATTAGTAATGGAATAGTACTCCATTACCAACAAATAAGATTTTTTTAAAAGTACATGTACTCTTCCTGTACTTAGGCGACAATTGTTTTTTATCTTTGCTGATGCTAGATGTTAGTTTACATTGCTGTCAGTTCCATTGGCAAGTTCAGAAGTTGTTGCTGGCTGAGAAATGTACACGAGTAACCATTTCCTTTCATTATATGGTACGGTATTCATAATACCCATGGGTAGCCTCATTTCTCTATTGGTAGCCTTGCTAATCTGATCTGGTTTGCCAAACCTTGACCTCAAACAGGTGTTATTTTGGAATGACTGAATACAGCCATAGCATATTTAATTATAATGTAAATACCACTACCAAGCCATGTGATTCTTTTAATAATGGATAACTAGAAGGAACTGCTTACCTAGTGGTATTAGTTGATGATGGAATATGGTACAGTGTTTGTGATTTAGATTTTTAACATAGAGCGTTATCAATTTTTCAGTCATATCACTACGATGTCTGCATTGTGACAGTTTATAGTGATGTCTAGCACTGGGACATCATGCCACAGACATGTGGCATGATGTCCCACCCAGTCACATTATCCTGACACCAGGCTGACCAGTCCTAACACTAACCTCTTAATGCTGAGCGCCAAGTGAGGCAGCTGTTAGTACCATTTTTTAAAGTCTTTGGTATGACTTGGCTGGGGATCGAACCCGTGACCTCCCACATCCGAGGCGGATGCTCTAACCACTAGGCCACTGGAACAGTCTGAAATATGGTACAGCACTGGTACATAAGTAAGATTAGTCCTGAGGTAAGTGAAATATGGTACAGCACTGGTACATAAGTAAGATTAGTCCTGAGGTAAGTGAACAATACAATACAGATTTACAATCATGAAGACATCTCTCTTTCTTTCTGTCTGTCTGTCTGTCTGTCTCACAGTGGGGCATAAGTTCTATTTGATCATTAGGTGCAAGAAGAAAATTGTGATGGAATATGTCTTTGTCATGGTTATTCATCTTCTAACTTGTAAATTTTAACACACATATATGTAATCATATTTAACAATGTATATTACAAACAACATACATTACTGGTGCATGCAATTACATCTGATGTATGTTAATTTTTTAATACTACTGATCATGTTATTGTTTAAAATACTCATTGTGGGATCCTATATTTTTCAATACATGATCTCTTCCCCAAAATGAAATATTTTTACACATTATTTTTCGTACTTTTGGAGAATTATGTTCCATATGAAAAATACGATAAAGCAATTCAGATGACATAATCCATATATAAGTCGATTCGGAGTATAAGACGAAGCTAAGATTTTCTGGTCAAAAGTATCGTCTTATAGGCTGTCAAATATGATATATGTCAGGGCAACATGACACCCTTTACCACCCACAAATTTGAGTACTAGGAAAACGTCACTTTTGGTATAACCACAGAAAGTGATAACCATAAAAGTATTCATAGTAACTATTTCCTGACTTTCGTTGGTTTGATTCATAGGCCTATCATATTGTTTGTTGTGAATGACCTTGTGACTAATCCAGCAAAATATTTTATATGTTGTAGGACCTTCTTATCACATTACAAAATCAGATCCTGGACTTTACACAGCGGCTTCACAGTGTAGAGGTAGAGCGGCGAGCTCTGCTTCTTGAGGTGGCTCGACTGAAAGAGGAAAATGAGAAATTTGGCCCAGAGAAAGAGGAAGTCATAAGTGAGAGAGATGATGTTGCCACCACAGATCATGTAAGACTAGAAAAATTATTTCCTATACATTGTGTGTGTGTGTGCTTTTGTATTTAATGAATTAAAGGGCACTTGATATTTACTGTAATTGGTTTATGTTTACCATAATATTTGTAATTTTTGGTACCCAACATTTTTACTTTCTTTTTCAGTTATTTATAATTTTTATAAAGTGATTGGTCATCAACATTAATTCACATGCATTTGACCTATGGCACATAAAACATCGTAAACTTTCATAAAATGTGGTTTGAATTGTTTATACAGTTTGTTATATTTGTTCTGTAGATCCGGTATGTGCTGACACATTGTCACACAGTACATGTATAGTTAAAGAGAACATTGTGTGAGTGACTCATGTACAGTAATCCCCCTCATGCACGGCCCTCCTGACCAGCAGCCACACACTTTTTATGGCCAGAATCCCTTGGCACCAATGAGTTTGTGTTCAAAAATACCCCTCAAGAAAGGCCACCCTTCTAACACGACCAGCAGCCAGCATATTAGTACAAAACTGTAAAATGTACCCCTTACAAACTGCCACATTTCATTTTATTATGTGTCCTGAACCAATATTTAATTCATGCAGTAATGTAAGTAATCAGATTATCTTTACTGATGTCTGTTTCTCGATGTCAGGTTTTTGTTACTAAAGAAGTGTTGGCTAAAGTGCATGTACCACTAAAGTTAATGTTATATCGTTAATGCTGACATTTACAGGAAATGGGGTCAACAGTTGTGACAGAGTTTTGGGTTTTACACAGTGGTTGAGTTTGTTTCTTTGATGATTAAAACCAGACATAATTGTCAAGATCATGACATTGTCAGTATAGGCTAAATGTAGCTTTTGTGGATTGACATAAAGGGAGGAATTAACCTTGAACAAAATAGGGTACCAGACAAAAAACAAAAACTCACGCAACAGTCCATGTATCCATAGGTGTCAAACCGTTGAGATGAAAACCTGTACGCCAGACCAATAAAAACCTTACAAAGACCAAAAGAAAACTTACATAAAAAATATATTCATACATTATTTAAGATCAACAGTTTTAAAACAACAAATGCTATACACCACTTTAATGTCTTTACTGCATATTTTACAAAAAGCATGGGAAGATCCTAACTTGGATACATCTACAATACCAGTAAAGACTGTAATCCAATCAGCCTGCAACTTGCCACGACATTGGTCACTGTCTTCATGTTTGTGTTTCTTTGAGTTAGGCTCAGCCGTTTGATGGATGGTTTATTTCAACTTCATAAAAGAAAAAAAAAATAATTTAAATATTTAGATTTGACATGTGATAGAGGAAGATCTCCCAGTTACAAATGTGTTACGAATTTATATTTTTTCCCCATAAACCCCCGGATATTATGCCAGGAACTATCAAAAAATTTAAATCTAAACATAAAAAAATCGACAAAGTAGCAGTCCAGAAGTTTATACCTTGTAAGCTGTTGATCGTTTCTATTAAAATTGCGTATCTGGTGTTTGAAAAGTTATGAATTTGCTATATGGAGTGCCAATTTTGGTCACAAACCTTATATCAATTGGCAGTGTTACATATTTCAAGCCACATGAATGATGTCACTCAGTATTCCGTCATGCTGGAAATGCATCTTCCTGTTTGCATTACATATCCGACAAACTTAATTCAAAACTATGACAGCACAATAAAATGGCGGTGCTAAATTCAGCAGACTATTTATTTTTAATTAGTATATTGTTAAAAATTTTAATAAATCAACTTTATCTCCATACAGAAAAGCTGGACGAATGATGGTTACACCAACATGACTGCCACACTATGTAAAGTATGAAAATTGATGTAAACTTTATGCATTTGATAGTAATAAGCATAAATAATAAAATAATAATGTATAAAATAAGAAAACATACTTACTACACAGGTGGTTAGTCAATATTAGAAATCCAAGTGAGCTTCCAATTTCAGAGCGATAAACAAAAAGATCTTCACAAACAGGAGGAGTTGAAGTATGAAATGAAACTCGTTTCTTTATCAGACAAAGGAAAAGTGCGGTTTTGAGTATGATTTGATTGGTTGTTTCAGGCCACCCTGATCTCGTTGAATTCTCGTTCTAAAAAAAATTGTGTTCTGAGTCCCGGATGCACACACAAAAAAGAAAGAATTTTTTTTTTTAAATGTATGTGAAAAAACCATACAAAATGGTTGTACGGCTGTACACTGACAAAAATGGGAAAAACTGCACAAATTACGGGTAAACCGTACAAGTTGACACCTATGTGTATCACTTCTTATAAATAAGGCATTTTGTCTACTCTACAAAAGTTTTGTGTGCATAATTAAATTGCAGTACTGCACAATTAGCAACATAAGGAATAAATCATTACAAAACTTTAACATGTCATCACGTAAGCAGAGAATTAATACTTGAAAAAGCAAAGGTTATTTGACCTGACAACAATGGGTAGAGTTCAAGAATTCTTGGCAAAAAATTTTATCCTGGGGAAGCCTCAAATAAACAACATCATAACAGAAAAGGAGAATGTTGTGCAGCAGTGGGAAAATGGAGTAAATGGAAAGAGAATTATTTCAAATGCTAGGCAATGTATGTCATCATCATCATCATCAATCCCTTAACCCAAGAGGTTGTTGGGGTACCACAGTTGACTTTGCAACCAATTCTCTCCATCTTTCCCTGTTCTCTACTGCCCTTTGGGAATCTCCAAATCCCATGCCTGTCCACTCCATAATGTTGTCTTCCCACCTCTTTTTCTGTCTGCCTCTTCTTCTGCACCCTCGTACTGTGCCTTGCAAGATTGTCTTTGCCAGTCCAGATGATCTTGAGACATGACCGTACCACTTCAGTTTGTGCTTTTTTTAGAGTGGTCAAGAGGTCTTCATAGGATCGGATGGCTTGTTAGATCTTGTTGTGGACTTCTTAGTTGGTTACATGGTCAATGTATGAGATGCCTCAGATCTTGTGGTAGCATCTCATTTCAAAGGTTTGAATCCTTCTTTGTAGATCTGATGTGAGCATCCATGTTTCACAAGCATACAGAAAGATAGTTATGACAATCGAGTGCATCAGCCTTATTTTGGAACCAAAAGCAATGTTGGTATCTTTCCATATTGGTCTCAACTTTGTTATTGTTGCAGTTGTCTGGGCAATCCTGAAAAGTAGTTCTGGTTTGGAGCCCTCGTCTGTGATAATTGATCCCAAGTACTTAAAGCTTGCAACTCTTTCCAGCTTCTGTCCACTGACCATTATTTCTGCACTGATGCCATTGGTGTTGTTTGTCATCAGTTTGGTTTTTTCGGCGCTAATCTCCATGCCATATGCTGTGGAGATTGTGTCAAGGCATTCAACCAAGTCAGCCAGTTCTTTTTCATCTCCTGCTAAACCATCAGTATCATCTGTGAAGTGAAGGTTTGTGATTGTTCTTCCTCCAATGCTGACAGTACCCTTGTGGTCATGCAAGGCATCCTTCATGATCCTTTCCAGGAAAATGTTGAGGAGTGTAGGTGACAGTATATACGCCTGTCTGACTCCAACTGTTGTTTGAAACCAATCTCCTCTGCTGCCATTGATGAGGACAGCACTGGTGGCTTTGTCATAGAGCCTCTCAACAACTTGCACCAGGTTTGAACTGATGTTGTACTTCCTCATAGTTGCCCATAAGGCTGCATGCCATACCCTATTAAAGGCCTTTTTGAAATTTTTTGCAATGTATGTACCAAGATTTAAATGATGTTTCTGAATGGTTTGGCAATGCATATACCAACAATACCCCACTCACATTTAAAGAAAAGAATAAGAACTATTAATATATGTTAAATTGAAGTAAGTCTGTTCTTAAGACAAAAAGAATCTTTTAATAATTAATGATAATTTAAATGAAGATATTAAATGCTTCAGAGTTATATGTAGCTTTCTTACTACATACACATACTTCTCACACATCTTGTCCCCCTCTTGAAAGACCACCCTTCTTATGCAGCCATTTTCCAGGTGCAGAAGGGATGGCCATATAAGATGGGGACCACTGTATTGTTTGGGTTTTTTAGACCCAGGGCAATCATTCATTTACAATTTTTTCACAAGTCCAAGAGATAGTTCTTTTGTCTTGTGCTCGAGTCCTAACCTTTGATCTTGTACTATCCCTTTTTAGAGATGAGCACATGGCTTTGAGGGTTTGGGCACTATTGCATATTGCATGGGAACTAGGTGCTGTTATTTGTGGCATGAGTTCAAATTCTGCCAGGAAAAAACTCTAATGTGTATATATGGATGTAGATCACTTTAATATAGCAAACTGCAAACTAGAAGTCTGCAGCAAGGTTGCTTTCCTAAGTTATTACTAGCCCCCACATCCACCCCCACCCCACCCAGTACCTATTATACATAGACATGTGTCCCCCCCCCCAATTCCACCCTAGCTCTGCTAGGGGATATACAAATTCCAAAAGCATTGTTCACATCTGGGACCACCAACCATCATATTCTAATGCTTGGAGTTTGTCTTAAACAGAGCAGAAATGGTTCCACAATATTACATACACATGTACACATGTACACCCAAATGGGCAGGAGTACATAATCATCATATTTTCCTTGAAAAATGTGGTGGTAACAATACTTGTGTACTTGTAAGTGAGAGACTAATGTAACCAAAATTAGATGTGTTCTGGAGAATGAAGATTAAGTCTAAAAGATAATTGACTGTTTTAAAGTATTTAATCAGTTTTATTTTTAAAAGTGTAAAAATCATTGTAAAATGTAAGCTATTGTATATACTTATAAAATTTTATCCATTATGCTGCTTGTAGGGTAACCAGTATGTGCCAATGGAGAAGTTTGAGAGTGTTTGTCGAGAACTTAACAATGCTCTTCACCGTGAGGAGCAGGCACAGCAATTGCTGCAGGAGCAGAGCAAGCAACTGGAGGAGTTGACTTTAAGAATGGACATCTTCACTACAGAGGGCCTTGATAAGGAACACACCCTCACTAATGCCATACAGGTATCGTAATGTTTGGAAATGACAGAGATTTTCATTACACATTAATTTAAGATAGGACAGTACCACCTAAGGGTTGGATTTTTGTGCCTGATACAGGCCATTTTGTCTTGTATCAAATTCAGCTCGGCCGGGGGAGGGGGGGCCGATTTCTTTATTCATGTCTGTGTTCCCAAAGACCTGTAAATTTAGTTGACCATTAATCCTTCACATATGTCTGTGTTTCAAAAGACATGTAAATTTAGTTGGCCATTAATCCTTCATCTATGTCTGTGTTCCAAAAGACCTGTATTTATTTGGCCATTAATCCATCACATATGTCTGTGTTCCAAAAGACCTGTATTTATTTGGCCATTAATCCATCACATATGTCTGTGTTCCAAAAGACATGTAAATTTAGTTGGCCACTAATCCTTCATATTTGTATGTGTTCCAAAAGACATGTAAATTTAGTTGGCCATTAATCCTTCAAATACTTCCTGTGTGTTGGTTAATATAATGTGCAACCATGAATGCAAAATCTGGAGTTTCGAATCAGTGTGGATAATTCTCATAATTGTTTGAAATTAATAAAATCACAAAGTAGGCAAGTTTCTTTTAGTGAACAATATACATGTAACATTTGATATTTGTGGAGACAATTTCATGAGTAGTAATGTTGTTTTAACACTACTCAACAAGTCATCGCAGGCTAGGTGATATTTGGCTGCCATTCCCAAAATATTACTTTTATTTTTAACTGAGATGTCAGTTTGACATATTAGATATATGTTATTATTACTCTTGATTCCATCTTTAAAATACTTAGATGTAAAAATTAAAAACAAAGATCATATGATGCAGTTTATGGTACTGGGAATAATTAAAGAAGAGGGGGAACAAAGAATATGAAATTGCTGTTGAAAGAAATGAACATCAGAATAATATTGATCTTAAACTTAGGACGATCCATTCCTGTTCTATCCCCAATTTCATTCTGAATTAATACTTCAGAATTTGTATGTTTAGTTAGGTTGGTTATCTGAGGGAGGTTGATGTCAGTCTTTGTCTGTCCTGGTTAGAATCAATGATACAAAGACAAATTTTAAATGCAGACTTGTTTTCCAGTGATGTTCTTCTTGAGATTATTATGCAAGAAAAATCCCGTTACACTGAAATCCATTGAGTATATGTCATTTTATTTGTTTTGGGATCCATATATTGAAGGTGATGTGATGCAAGACAACAGTCATATATATTTTGGGAGTAGATAGAAAGAAATATTTTGTGAGTGAAGTGGATACATTGAATTGTCAAGAATGGCAAAGCCACAAGTGACAATATAATGTTTCCACTTCACGAGTAAAATATTTCCTTATCTACTAAAAAAATGTAGATTTTCTTTTTATTATATATTTTTGAAGGCGAAAAATCTTCAATTTATGTGGATTTATTTCTCCATTCTGCTAACAGCTGCTAACAGCTGTGTATATGTCAAATTAATGAATGTTTTCATGTGAAAATGAAGAGATTTTTATCTTTGCTAACACATTTCTTGTACAGATTGATACGATGAACATTGTGGTGGTGGTGGGGGTTCTATAGCAACATGACAGACTGGTCCAACAGGCTTCAGAACGTAATGTCATTAAATAATAGATTTTAATTATTGTGAGTTTACTTGTAAGAATTTTGGCTGCTATTTTGTTTATTTATGCATTGAGACCTGAATGTTGTGTGTTGGCAGGTTTGCAGTCTATTTTGGTAATACACATTGTACCCCAATTTTGATTGTCGCTCAGTTTTGGTTTGCTATTAATACTAATAAATGCCTGATTTCACCATCATTTTCAGACATAATTATGATTGATGATAGTTAAAATCGTTGCTTAAGCGATTTTATTACCATATGTAATCAAGAATTTTTCCTACAAATGTGTACCATTTAGTATTAAGTGTAACAGGTGTACTGAATGGATGACACAGAATATCGAATAGCAACAGATTATGTAAGTTCAGTCACTGACAATTTAGATCATGTAAGTCAAGTCACTGACAATTTGCATGATTCATGTGGAGAAAAAAAATCATAAAATTTGTAATACTGGAAGACTGCCTTTTGTTCAGGTTCATCTTTATGCATTCTTGATGGTGCTTTTTCATTGATTACATAAATGTATACTAGAGGATCAACAGTCTTTGCACATATGAAGATCTATTTATCTTGATGGAGTAGGGGAGAGGAAAGGAAAAGAAGGGAAAAAAAAAATGGGCCTAAATATTGAAATACAGGCCTGAAGAACATACATTAGGGCAGATGTGCTTCCTAAATGGAAAAAGAAAGTAGTTCCAAAAGTGACATTTCTACAATGGTGATAAACAGGGTATTGGATACTCATTCAAATAACATCTGAAAGGTTCAAATTTGGTCTCATCCTTGCATGTCTTTATGTACATGTTTTGCTGTACATTTTAGGGTCTGGCAGAAACCAAGATGGAGCTGAAGAAAAAGGAGCAGATGCTGCGTCAGGTAAACAAACAGGCAGCACAGCTGGAGGGGGAAAAGAGATCTCTTCAAGACAACCTGAATGATGCTGAGAAGGCTCTCCGAACTGTGGCCAGGTAATGTGATGTCGTGTCATAACTGCAGATGTAGCAGATTATCTGGTTGGTTCAATCTAAAAATTTGCCACAACAACATTCATGTTAAACTTAGCTATTTTGGTCATAGAACAGAAGAGCTTATGGCATGGTTTAACTGTGGTTAGTCTGTCTGTTAGCACAAGGTTATGATCATATCTCCTCCTAAACTACTTGAAGGAACTTTAGAGACGCATTCATCCCAATGCCTACTTGGTCGTAAATGAAATTGGTGCTGCTCAGACATCCAATATGGCCATCACAGTGGCTGTCTTGAAAATCTTATTATTGCTACTAGTCCTGAATAGATGGTTATATCAACATGAGGTTTTCAACGAACTTTTTTTATGATGTCTGGTTGGTTCTAAATGAAAATGGTGCTGATCTGACGTCCAATATGTCCACCAAAGCAGCTATCTTTAAAATCATGTTACTGCTGCTTCTGAGTGGAAGTCATATTGAGACATGGTTTTCACCAGAAGACTTGCTATGGTGTCTGTTTGGTCCTACTCTTTCTGAATGGATAGTCATATTGACATTGGATTGCCACCAAAGAACCCATAACCCGTCAGCAAAGGGTGTATGGGGTTCAAGATGGTCATAACATTTCAGTGTATGGTGTTCAAGATGGTCATAACATTCCATACACCCCAGTAAGCTAACATGTAACTAATAATATAATTTGAAAGACCTATACCAGATGATTTTGATGTACAAATAATCCACGTTTCTGTTTGAAAAAGAAATTTGAGAAAAGAATAAAATGTTCATAGCAGCAGAAACGATGCATATATGCAGTTGATGAGCCTCCCCCTTTAGCTTCAAACTCTATGACTCCCCAGTGATAGAGCTACTGTAGACAAGCAGATTTCTAATTTGTTGTGAGTTTTAACCAGTTCAATTTCACAAAAGGAGAAATTCATTAGGGCAACCTTGATTAACTTATCCCTTGTATAAAATTGGGCTTTCACCAAAAGATTTTATTATTATGTCTAGTTGGTCCTGAAAGAAAATGCTGCCAATCTTACATTCAATATAGCTGCGATGATGGCCATGTTTTGAAAATCACTACATTTGAATTGATGGTCACATTCACAAGGGATTTACACTTAAAGACTTCAAATGATGTCTAGGTGTTGCTAAATGAAAATGGTGCTGATCTTATAGACACCATATTGGTCAATTTGAAAATCTTGTTATTGCTGAAGAATGTCAAAGATGGTTTTAACACCCAGCAGTATAAAAGAAAAAATAGTTGTGCATTGGATTCCTGGAAATTATTTTCAGATGTCAGATGTTAGACCATTAGTCCCTTCAAGAAACTCATGTTGAAGATGTAGTGATGTAGTGGTGTATATCTATATCTATATCTATATATATATATATATATATATATATATATATATATATATATATGTATCAGAGATCTTGAAATTCTAATGGCTCTTGCCAGACATTTGTTTCCTGAAAATAAATGTGGCAGTCACATATTTTTCAAACTTAATAGTTATAGTTATATATAACTGTTAAATTTCACAAATATAATTCTGCCACATTCATTTTCAGGAAACAAATGTCTGGCAAGATCCATTAGAATTTCAGGATTTAATATATATATATATATATATATATATATATATATATATATATATGAATTTTAGTTATTTCAGATTACAATATAAAATACATTGTTTCAATGCAGTAGTAATTTAGCAAGCTTATATGTTCAGATCCATGAATTTGGTTTGAAATCTATTTCTCATATGCCTGTATATTCTTGCAATGCATGCAAGACTATAAAGACCCTCATATTTTAGATAAATAAAATGATGCATTGACTCCATTGATTTGCAATTAGTTTTTCCCTGTTTCGATACTCTTTTAGCTTTTGACACAAACTACCACTGTTGATCTTATTTCTCTAGAATGTGTCTCTGTCCTCAGCTATTGTCTAGCTTGTCTGCCATGTTTGATGTTATCACCACTCTGAACATGTTGATCTGTGAATGCTGATCTACAGTTGTTTGCACAAGTAAATGTGTATTCCTTCAGAAAACAGCACATTTAAGGAGAATTCAAATTATTTTGATTCTGTTGTAATCCCTGATGTCTATTGAATATTCAGAGAAAACTTTATTGTTGCAAACTAAGCAATAGGAACAGCATTTAAAAATCTCATTTTGAGAAAGAAAATTTGAGATGTTTTGCAACACTGCAAAGAAACTACAAAAATTAAATATCATCAGAGAAAAGTTACACATAAGGTCGAGGCTTGATCAGAGGAGACATTCATGCCATGCAATAAAAAATTGACATCCAGATTTTGAAATTTATTTTGACATCATTTTCCATTGGCATTCAATTTCATCAGGATATTTTTTGTTTCTTTTTCAGGGATAAGGACATTTTAGCAAGCTATATCAAGTCCATTGAGCATGCCTTGGGTCAGGTACTATTTTTATGCCCACATGGGCCAGGTACTGTGTTCTTTTGTGCCCCTATGGTCCAGGTGCTGTCTTATGCCCTTGCCATCTTCTGGGTGAAGCCTACGGTGTTACCCCTATCTTGCCCATCCTGTTCATCAATTTGTCATGAATTTCAATTTTTAAAAGCTTTCATGGATTGATACTGAATTGGTACAAGAAATTTTACCAAAAAGCTCCTGGACAAGTTCAGTTTTTTACACTTTCCATCGAAGTTTGACTAAGTTTTGGTCTCTGTTTGACTTAAAAGTTTGCTCTTTCTCCTTAGATGAGATTTCTTCATTTATACCTTATTAATGGATACATTCATTTTCTCTGATTAATTGCGTCATTTCATGAAATTTCCAACATCGTGGCAAAACTGATGTCATTGTGAAATCATGCCATAATGTGATATCATACATTTATCATGCACTTGTTGGACTTGGATGCAGAATAGTTACTTCACTAGACTGTTTCATTGCTATGTCTTAAGTAAACAGACAAACAAACTGTTGCTATTTCTGAAGAACATTGATTTAAAAACTACAAACTGTATAATGGATGTTGATAAAAATTATCATTGGATTTGAAGCTGAGTAGTTCTTGCCTGTTTTAAAATTGAAAGAAATAAAACATTCCACTGCAACAATCTGAGGAAAAAAAATGTAACTTGGTTTATCTTATAAACGTTCATAATTTTCCTGATTCATGTGTTTATTTTATATATATATTCTTTAAAAAGCTGCATTTCAAAGAAATAATTGCATTGCTCTCTCTTTTTCTCTGTCTCTCTGTCTCTCTGTCTCCCTCTCTCTCTCTCTCTCTCTCTCTATATATATATATACTATTTTGTTTTATACTATTGCATACATGTGACAGAATAGAGAGGTCAGCTTAGGACAGAAAAGGTGATTTGAAAATTTGGTCAGGAGTTTTAACTTAAAAAGAGGGAGGATTTTCATTGACCTGATTTTTAGTGTACATATGGACAAAAACTACAACCATTCAACAGATTCTCATTTTTCTGTATTAAAATATGCACATCACACCTGCCCATTCTCAGTAACCTGTTGCCTTTCATACAGTTCTTGTAACATGCCATTTTTAGCCATTCCTAGTAGATCATTGACTGGCTGGATTAATATTTGTGGTGGTCCTCACCATTGTTGAGCTCAGATATTTCAGAGATGATGTATTGTTACTGGATCCAGGTTTCTTTTGGAGGCAGCCTGAATTTTCCTCAGAATGGAAAATGTCCTTTCAGTGTCTGCATTGGAATGTGGAAGTATTAATACAACTTGAAGTTGAAATTGTTTCCTGCCTTTGGGTAGTAAGTTCAGGATGCTGACTGAATGCTAGAACTGCTTAAGATTAGTGCTATCTAAGTTCTTCTTAAAATCAACTATACAAGAATGGTAGAATGTATATTCATGTCCCATTGTATATTATTCCAACATTGAAATTCCTGTTTCCATCTATTATTGAATTATTGATCTGTTTTATGCCACTTGAACTCTTTCATAATGGTTAATCTAATTATAATCCATTAACATCTTTAATCCTTTCTGAATTACTTTGATCACACATAGTATAATCCATGTCAACCAACATTAAACAACAAAGCCAAACTGACCCTGCCCAAAAAAAGTCCTAAGTACTGTTTATGCCTCTTGAGGTCTTTAGTAAACTGACCATAATCTGTCTTTTATCTTTTCAGAATTGATATTAATTACACCTACTATAATCCAAGGATTACTTTTAGGTTATTGTCAGTTGAATTGACAAATATATTGTCATTCTAGGCCAAGTCATAGTTATGTGATCATAGGAAGTCTTTAGCGTACATATACTTCATTTTTAGAAGCAAGGTGTGAGAAAAAATCATTTTCCAGATTTTGTAAATAATAATTTTAAGTGGGTGATTTCATTGAGTGATGGGAGGGATGGAAGACACCCATCATCTTGTGAAGACAATGGTACTGGCAGGAATGTTCACATGTATGCAGTTGGCAACTTAAACAAAAGTACAAATGAATCAGTCATAGTAAGCATTAGATTTTCAAGTAACATGATAGAGTTCCACATACATTCAGCCAATTCTATGATAGTTTGGTGTGTCTGTTGTGACATTGCATCTTGAACACATTGCTACAGTATACACCATATAAAAGATGAAAGTTTTAGCTATTTATAGCTGTGAAAATCAATAAATGTTATTTTTATGCCACATTGTATGTTTTCTCATGGAACAGATAATATATAGTTCATGTCACAAATAGACTCTGACTCTGAAATTTTTTAATGGTTCACTGTTTCGATTAAAGAATGTGTTTGGTGCAGTGTTTCATTTTTATATTTTTAGAACTTTTAATTTTCACTTTATAACCATTATTGTGCTGAGGTGTCATTATATGCCAATACATACATACTTTAGACTGGAGATTTTATTTGGTTTTCAGTTTTTAAAAAAATTGTTTTTTATTAATTAGCAAAAAACGTGTACAATAAATTCAGACTTTCTGAAGTTGATCTTCTTCATGAATACTAGAGTATTTTCATACGGACAAGGAAAATCTTTGAAGAAATTCATCCTTACAGCTTTAGTAAATTTATAATTTTTATTTTGCTGCATCTAACAGTCATAGTTTTATCAAATTCCTTTGGAATTTTTTCTTGAGATTAAGAAATACAATATTTATCAAAATAAAATGAGAGTTAAGTAATAACTACAAAAATTATGCTCATTAAGTATGTCTGTGTCAGTTATTTATGCTTTGTTACTGTAGGTCAAGAGGGAGATGAACAAGGGTTCTAAGAGGGAGATGACATTGTCAAAAATGCTGCTAAATGCTGATCTCATTCCTGCAGATGTTGGGAAAGCTGGGGCAGAACTCATAGCCTGTCAGGTAATTAAAAAGACAGCTTCATATTCAAAGAAATCAGTTTTGTCCTTTATGAACAGATGTGTTGTTTTAAAGAAGTGGGATATGCAGATAAACTTACGATTATAATTTAGATGTCTTGTCCATTATAGACATGTTTTTTTTTTATTTAAAAAGTGAAGCATGTAAGTAAACTTAAGAAATGAGATTTAGATGTTTTGGCCTTAATGGAAAGGTGTCCTTTTCTTAAAGAAGATATTTGTAAGTAAGAAAGCCACCACAGGAAGTAGTTAGCAAAATTTCTCTCTAATGATGGTGATATTTACATAGTTTGCAGATGTAGGGATTTGTTTTTGGACTAGTGTCTGTGTCTATTATTTTTTTCCTTCAAGACAGTTTCATTTCATCAGTGGATTATGAGTCTCTTGCAAAATTTATGGTTTTTGGAATTCTGAAAGGGAGTATTCTTTCTCATGTATGTGTACTATTGTGTCAGTTGACACTTTTTTGAAACGACCCCCATGACTATCTAAATGTGCTAATCAGATTGCATTAATTACACTACTTGCTGCACAATTTCACCGAGAGTGTTTGGAATTACAATAAATTGTGCTGAAATCTCTTAACCGTTTAGCAATAGTGTCACAAAGTGAGCAATCCAAAGTATGCTTATGGTGTTTTTCTATTACTAGATGGTTCTCCTTTGTCCTTGAAGTCAACCAAGCAGATTTTAAATCTTTACTACACTGTTTTTAAATCAAAAGATATTTTGATTGGAAATTAAAAACAATTCTAATGAAAAACTTGTCCAGAAATTTTCATTAATGTCCAAGTTTAGATTATTTTGTGTACATTTCTCTTTGAACTTGGAGGGGATATTAGAACTTAATTAGTCAGTGAAGTTGAAGATAGTAAAGAAACTATTTGGCTGGTGAAGTGGAAGAAATTTATCCATTTAAATTTGAAAAAAATTAACTTTTAAGACATTTTTAAATCAATTTAAAAAACATTGTGTTGTGATGTTGTTTATGCTTTGTCACAATGGAAAAATGAACCATTGACTGACTGTTCATGAATATCAACTGTTCATGATACTTGACTCAAGATATTCTTAATCTAGTTACTATAGATAATTATAAATCATTCACAAGGGGTGAAAAACAAACAGTGTTGTACTTATTAAACATCTTTTTCATGCATGAGGATCTTTATTAAGATTTTATGAAATAAGGCAAATACCACAAACTAACAATTTCATACAGTACCTTGCTCTTATCTCAAAGATATCAGTGAAATGAAGAAAGGAATGAAATTTTTGTGGACAATGGAAACAGTTCTCATGTAGTTTTGGACACATTCACAGGGTAAGAGAAAAAAATAAATTTATTTATAAATACCTGATAAGAACTAAGACACAAAAGTGAAAGGGTAGTCATGAAACTTGGTCCAGGCAGCTTTGGTGCAATTGGTGCAAGATACATGAACCAACTCTTTTGTTTTGGCTAATATTTGTATAAAAAAAATACAGAACTGATTAGCTTTAGTTTTAGATTCATTCATAGAAATATTGTCACCAATCGGTGTTTGAAAAAGATTTATGTGATAATAATAAATGCATCTTTAACAAGGAGGCAATAAAATAAATTGAGCACTTATTTTATGACTTTTCAGTTACTGAACACTTTTGGAAATTATTTGTAAAATGGATCCAAACATATGATCCAAATCTTTGAATTACACAGAAATAAGATGTCTTTATAGAAAATAACAACTTTGATGATTTTATTAACTTATTAATTTTGCTTGCAAAATGTGTAATATACAGATCATGTTGTGCATTAAAAATCCTAAATCTCAACTATGTATAAAAAGTGTTTTCTCATCTAAAATGCTGGAAAAATATGTAGTTATAGTGAGTAACAGAATTTAAAATTTTAAGAAAAGAGTTGGCCATGTTGTCAACTTTTGGTATATGATTTTTTTGTATAGCTGATTTTTATGTCTATGTATGTGCATGAGTATGTATAGTGTCTGTGTAAGGGAAGCATGTGTAAATATCAGGATAGAAAACAGATTAAAGTCTTGATCCATACACCAGGTCAGATATGGATGTAGGGGAAAATGTAAAATCCTGACATCTTGTTTTCAGTTGAAATAAATAAGATTCTTTGGAAATGGGATTAGAAATATTGTCCTTTATGGACAGGTGTCTTTTCCTTATTTAAGAATTTATATTAAATGAACCTAGGAAATGGGATTTTGTAGTCTTGTCTTTTATCTACAGGTGTCCTTTTTTTAGAAAAAAGAATTTTAGATATGTAAGTAAACTTTAAAAAGAGGTTTTAGAAATCCTGTCCCATATGGACAGGTGTGTTTTCTTATTAAAGAAGTGATTGCAATTGTAAATGTAGGAAATGCGATTCAGAATTTTATCGACAGTTTTTTTTTAAAGAGTGAGATTTGTAAGTAAACTTAAGAAATAGGATTTATAAGTCTTATCATGTATCATTTTTTTTTAAAGACGTGAGATATGTAAGTAAACTAAGAAATGGGATTTAGAAATCATGACCATTATGAACAGAAATGGGATTTATAAGTCTTCTCTTTAATGGACAGGTGGACTGTCTTTCTTTTAAGTGAGATGTTAAGTAAATTTAAGTATTAGGATTTGTAAGTCCTGTTCTTTATGGACAGGTGACTTTTATATATGGTCAGATAGTTTTCACAGTATCCCTATATTTATGGACAGTTCTGCAAGGGAAATACTGTTTCTTCTTTGAATACATTACCCAATCATAATACCTTAGGAGAACTACCACTACCTCGCAAATCCAGCCCTCCCAGATACTACTTTTAGCACAAGGGAGCTAAAAGTTGTCTGCCGACCCATTGGCGTTCGGACAGAGTGATCTCCCCTTACATATAAGACTTTGGCAAGGCGTAAGGATATGTTAGTTATTACTTCCGCTCGTGGCAAGACACACGCTGTCATCATGAGAGACCTTGCAAAGCCAAAAACTACATGGAAGATATGTCACTTCAAGTTGGAGGAGTTTTTGCACTTCTGAGGAAAGTATACTCCATCTATATATCCAACTTTTCATCTCTTTCTCTCACAACAAAGTTCTGTCTTTACAAATTAGTCACACTTTGTCGTTGTCACACATTGGGTACTTGCACATGGAGCTTATACTTAATTGTATGTGCAATTCTCCATATAACTCCTGTATATGTGTAACTTCCTTACACATATTAGCGAGTTTTTTATCTAAGGATTTCATAGCGGCCGGATGCCATTTTAGTGTAATTACTTGTACGGGTGGTCTCTGTGCCTTTTTTCCCTACAAGTATTGCCTCACAATGGATTTTTTTGCATGTACTGCTTATGTCTCAATAACGGTGCCTTTATTCAATTCTTTGTGAAGGTTGTTTATGTGTAATGTAGATATTAGTACATTCTGTATATATACCATTCTAGTTGGACAAGTACAGTTCAGCACTCTATATATGGTTCATTCAGTCACCTCCTGCGCATGCATGTTTATATAGGTGACCCTTGAGTCATGTTTATCAGCATAACTTTATATCATGTTGATCAAACACTTAGTCGCACACACATGTAGCCCATGGCTTCATAGTTAGGTTCGGGCTACATTATATACATGCATGCATGTCTTTATGCTCTGAAGAACCCCATATATATGTATAATTCTGTCATTTTGTATATCAAGGTGAGTTCTTTTACCATGGTATTTTTTTGCCTTGGAACACCATGCTTCAATGATTCTACCTGTATAGGCCGTCCTTGACCTCCCTGCAGGTAAGCATGGTCATTGAAATTGTTTGCTAGCAATTATTTTCCAGGTAACCATTATTTGTATAGCTCTGCACCCACAAGCAGGTGGTATTGACACACATATGCAACATAACATGTGCAGGCACACAGGTTTGTAGACAGGTGATATTGTCATTATAGTTTACCTGTACACTTCCTTACCTTATTAGACATTTATTTCTGGGTCACCCTCTTAATGAATTAGCTCAACAGGACATTGCATTCTAGAACAAGTGCAGGGCAACAACTTTATCCATTTTGCTTTATATTGTCTTACAGATTAGAACTATGGGCAAAGCACAAACAACATACAGCTCAGACCAAAGGTGTCAATAGTCTGCATGCTGATTTCTTCTGCAGTGTGAACCTTTATGGGAGCAAGGGAGATAATTCAACTTACCCTTTAACTACGAAGTGCCGGACATTGACATGCTTGGAAACAGCTCGGCACCCAAGTCACCACCACAGGCCTCGTCTGTTTTGGAACTCTCCGTTACCTTGCCTCCTTGGGGTCCGACATGATTCCTCCCGCAGAATGGGACAGAGCTAACAAACAGCCAAGTTCCCTCTCATTCAGCAGACATATGGACAGGTTACATGGGTCAAATATACCATAACCCATCCCATCTGATGATCCTAACAACATCTTCCTCACTCTGATGGCCTATTTCCGTTACAACCAGCCTAGGCCACATACCAGGGATCATGAAGAGCCAATCATCAATATTACAGGCTCAATCAATAACAGCCCGAGTTTGCAGTACATCAAACATGACTTTTTCAGATGTGCAGTTACCAAACTAACTTATACCACCTCATAACACTTGGGGGCCCCGAGTGGCCGAGTGGTCTAAAGTGCTCTCCGTTACGGATCACTGCCATCTCACCTCTGTCTGCGTGGGTTCAAGTCTAGGATTTGGCGAATGTGGATATGTGAGAAAGCTTGCCAGTAGCTTCTCGTGGGTCGGTGGTTCTTTCCGGGGATTTCCCGGTTTCTTCCTCCACCGTTAATACTGGCCGCCATGTATAGCCTATCGTGTGCTGAAAAATGGCATTAAGCCCCACAACAACAACAACAACAACAACAACATCATAACACTTGTTTGGCATGATACTACAAGTAGATCCTTATGCCTCAACAGATGTCGCCTCGCAATTTCTCTACACTCTGCCATGAGAAGAGCCTTTTTACTTTCTTTAAGTCATGGTTTCTAATTCAGGGCGTTCTATGTGTTTAGTGAGTGATAGACCGCATCACTTTTCACCAGGTAAATCTTAATGTGTTACATGGATTGTAGCCCTATCCATACAACTGGATGATGTTGATTGTTCTACCAGTATCATCGATTCTATCCTACACAAGGGCACGGGAAGTTTCTGCCTTCCAACCTCCACTGAGGACATGTTTCCACTCCCAGAGCTTTGTCCTCTTCCAGCTCTATCATCAAAATACACCAGTGCTCCAGCATCAGTTGATCTTACAACGAACAGACGGTTCTGACTTAGTTATGTTCACAGTCTTCGCAGAGTTATGGACTTTCTGGCCCACCTTTATCATCAGTTTGTTGGTGGTTCAACATTTACACTCCCACCAGCTGATCATTTGGTACCCCAGCATTGACAGTGATCTTGCCGCGTTGGGGATAACATAACCACACTTCATACGCATGGATCGGATGGCCATTATTTACACTTTGGATTTAGTACACAATGTCGTTAACGTAATTCACTGAAGGACTTTTATTTTCCCAGATTATCTTCAAACTGACGTAACATGCCTTATTTTAAAACTCTACGCAGAACACCTAAGGCATACATGGAGTCAATCTCAAGCTAAGAACATGACCTCGGTCCTCTACCACTCTGCTTAACATACTGATGGATGAGTACACTAACAACAAGCCATCAAGGAGACATGTTTCCCTCATTCCGCAACCAAAGCCTTGATACAGGGATTCAAGAAAAGGACCCAAGGGTCACTCATAGGACTCGAACCTCTGAAAACCATCTTATCATACCTCCACCAATCAAATACCATGCTGATAAAGCACCAAGATGGTTCTGTTGTTCGTTTGACACCTTTTTCTTGGTCCCAGTGGCAAACAACTATCTATGTCTGGTCATTGGCCGAAACACCCTCAATTATTTTTCCATGCCCCTCAGTTCCCTCCAGGAACGCTACAGCACATTTTGAACAATATCCACGAGGGAGACTTTGCCTTCATTCTGGGCTTATACAGCACATACCTTCATGTCTCTTCTTAGGCTCCCAGGACATTCCTGAGAATTGCATACAACATCATATATCAATTGAGAGCACCCTATTTGAATTTCCTTATCGGCCCAGTGGTCTTCCCTCATCTGACGAACCGAGTAATGGCGCATACCCAGACCATTTCTGTGGCAGCAACCTCAGGTTACCTGGACAACATCCTGCAGCAACATCAGCGAGCTCTAACCGTCATGATGGCCTTTGTTGCCAATCTGGACTTCTCATTAACAAGGAAAAATCCAACCTAGTATCATCTCAACAATTCATTCACTTAGGCATGGGCTTCAGAACACAGGCACCATACTTTGTCTTCCTCAGGATCAGGCATTGAAACGACCCATGGTAGCACCTTTCTTTTGAGGAATTCTATCTGCATGGGATTGCTCAATTCAGCAGCAGACATCATGGTCCTCGGTTGCCTTCTACTGCTTTGCTGCTGTTTTTGTTAGCACGAATGGAGTCCTCAAGTTGGCCCACAGTACCATCCTCTCAAAATCTGCACCCATTCGAGGCACCATTGGCGGAACTTGGAGCAGTCTAACTTGGCTTACGATGGGTATGCATCCACCCACTAGAGATTACAGACTGTACCGATGCAAGTCCAAAAGGCAGGGGAGCCCGCCCACTACTATCATTTTGGGACACCATTGGTGCATGATCTCCCCAGGAACGACATCTGCATATCAATAGGACAGCCAATGTGAAAGCTTTTCATTAGGGTCAAGAATACTTAAGAGGCCAAGGGAGTTCTCATTCTGTCTGACATATCTACAATGGTGATTTTTCTCATCAACAAGGATTATCTCTTGACTGCAGTGTTGGTTTATCTCCAGCAACAAGGAGGATCCCAGTCCCCAGACCTTTGCGTCATGGTGGGGGACTTTTCTCAAACACCAAGGAGGAACTCAATCTTACAATGGTCATTATCTTCAGTAACAATGATCCCAGTCACCAGACCATTGCATCATGATGGGGGACTTTTTTCAAACACCAGGGAGGAACTCAATCTTACAGTGGTGATTACCTTCAATAACAATGATCCCAGTCACCAGACCTTTGCATCATGGTGTGCAGTTTGTTAAAGTGGTGTTGTCATCAACAAGAATTTCAAGTTCACTATATCCTGGAACTCCTCAATGCACTGATCATCCCTTCATCATGGAACAATCAGCTAGTACAGAAGGAATGGTCTCTCCATCCCTTGGTTCTCACACAGATCTGTACCCAATGGGATCGACCGTTGGTAGGCCTGTTTGTGACAGTAGGGAATGCCAAACCCCATTCTTTGACTCTCCCATCCCAGACCCAACAGCTTGGGCAGTGGATGCCCTATTGTTGGATTGGACCAACCTTAACTCGTGCACCAACCACCGATACCTCTGACTAGAACTCATCATTAAATCCCCAACTATATTGTCGTACTGTGTACCCTCAAAGACAATAACTCATCATTAAATCCCCATCCGTGTCATAATACAGTATGCCCTCAAAGACAATAACTCATCATTAAATCCCCAACCATGTCATAGTACAGTATACCCTCATCATTAAATCCCCAACCATGTCATAGTACAGTATACCCTCAAAGACTAGAACTCATCATTAAATCCCCAACCATGCCATAATACAGTATGCCCTCGAAGACAATAACTCATCATTAAATCCCCAACCATGTCATAGTACAGTATACCCTCAAAGACTAGAACTCCTCACTAAATCCCCAACCATGTCAAAATACAGTATGCCGTCAAAGACAATAACTCTTCATTAACTCCCCAACCATGTCATTGTACAGTATACCCTCAAAGACAATAACTCATCATTAAATCCCCAACCAAGTCATAATGCAGTATACCCTCAAAGACAATAACTCATCATTAAATCCCCAGCCATGTCTTAGTACTAATTTCCTCAAAGACTAGAACTCGTCATTAAATCCCCAACCATGTTTTATTACAGTATACCCTCAAAGACTAGAACTCATCATTAAATCCCCAACCATGTCATAGTACAGTATACCCTCAAAGACTAGAACTCGTCATTAAATCCCCAACCATATTTTAGTACAATATACCCTCAATGACTAAGAACTCATCTGGGACCAGAAGAATGATAACTGAATATCAGGTTGGTAAAAACCGTATATAATATTAATAGAAGTTCACGACGGGTAAATAAGAATTGTTTCAAAAGATCAGTTTGCACATCAATGAGCAGCAAAATGTTTTGATTGGGAAGTAAAATCTCAGTTTTAAATATTTGAACTGACTTTATTTTATTTTTTATCTCTATTTCAGAATTTGGTGGGTGTATTTGTGGACACCATGCACCAGAGTTTGGCCCGAGTAAAGGCTTTAGAGGACGAGATTGATCGACATAAGAAACACATAAATTCTCTGAAGAGTGAGCTTAATGATGCCCTGAGACGGGAACTAGATGATGGGGAGGTACACTTGAGATTTGCCTGTACTTGTGTGTCACCATTTCTAGATCACAAAATTAAAATGTACTAGAGATAATTTGTTTTAAAGAAAAAAAAAAAAAAAATTCCTCCCAACCCCAACCCCCCATGATGATTAGTATTATTCTGTGACACTGTACTTGACAGAAGAAAGGAAAAATCTAGCAAGGTAAATAAAATGAAATTTTGTACAGTGAGTCATACTGAAAGTCCTATATGTTTAAAGTAGTGTACACAGAGCTTCATCTATTTGATTAGGATTAAGTTTAATATTCGTCCACAAGAGGGGCTAGGAGTCAAAGGTGTTGGACAAAGCTAAGATGGGCAAGGAGTCTAAGGTGTTGGACAAAGCTAAGAGGGGCTAGGAGTTTAAGGTATTGGACAAAACTAAGAGGGGCTAGGAGTCTAAGGTGTTGGGCAGAGCTAAGAGGGGCTAGGAGTCTAAGGTATTGGACAAAACTAAGAGGGGTTAGGAGTCCAAAGTTTTGAACAGAGGCTTGGAGTCTGATGTGTTGGACAAAGCTAAGAGGGTCTAAAAGTCTAATGTGTTGGACAGAGCTTATGGGCTAGGAGTCTGAGGTGTTGGACAAAGCTAAGGGGGACTAGGAGTCTAAGATGTTGGACAGAGCTGAGGGGCTAGGAGTCTAAGGTGTTGGACAAAGCTAAGGGGGACTAGGAGTCTAAGGTGTTAGACAAAGCTGAGGGGGACTAGGAGTCTAAGGTGTTGGACAGAGCTGAGGGGCTAGGAGTCTGAGGTGTTGGACAAAGCTAAGGGGGACTAGGAGTCTAAGGTGTTGGACAAAGCTGAGGGGGACTAGGAGTCTAAGGTGTTGGACAGAGCTGAGGGACAAGGAGTCTGAGGTGTTGGACAAAGCTAAGGGGGACTAGGAGTCTAAGGTGTTGGACAAAGCTGAGGGGGACTAGGAGTCTAAGGTGTTGGACAGAGCTGAGGGGCAAGGAGTCTGAGGTGTTGGACAAAGCTAAGGGGGACTAGGAGTCTAAGGTGTTGGACAAAGCTGAGCGGCTAGGAGTCTAAGGTGTTGGACAAAGCTGAGGGGCTAGTAGTTTAAGGAGTTGGACAAAGCTAAGATGGGCTGGGAGTCTAAGGTGTTTGACAAAGCTAAGAGGGGCGTTAATGATATAATATTAACCTTAGTGATACATGTACTTTAGTCAACACTTCTTTCAGTAACGAAAACCTGACATTGGGAAACAGAAATCGGATTACTTAACACACGTTATGAATAAAATACCGGTTCTGGATACATATTACAAAATAAAATGCGGCCGCTTGTGAGGGGTAAATTTTATATTTTTGCACTAATATGCTGGCCGCTAGTCGTGTTAGCGGGGTGGCTTTTCATGAGGGGTACTTTTGAACACAAACTCATTGGTGCCGACGGATTCTGGCCGTAATGAGTGGGTGGCTGTTGGTCAGGGGGGTTGTTTAAGAGGGGGACCGCTGTACACTACAGCCTGGCCCCATAATCATGAAAATGTTAATATGCTACATCCTTGACCCATAGTCATGAAAATGTTAATACACTACAGCCTGGCCCCATAATCATGAAAATGTTAATATGCTACATCCTTGACCCATAGTCATGAAAATGTTAATACGCTACAGCCTGGCCCCATAGTCATGAAGATGTTAATATGCTACATCCTTGACCCGTAGTCATGAAAATGTTGACTTGCTACAACCTGGGTCGATATTCATGAAAATGTTGACACTACAACCTGACCTCATAGTCATGAAAATGTTGACACTACAACCTGGGTCCTTAGTAATGAAAATGTTGACATGCTACAGGCCTGCCTCATAGTCATGAAATTGTTGGCACACTACAACTTGGTCCCATAGTCATGAAAATGTTGACACACTACAACCTGGCCCCATAGTAAGGAAAATGTTCACATGATACAGGCTGACTCCATAGTCATGTAAATGTTGACACACTACAACCTGGTCCCATAGTCATGAAAATGTTGACAACACTACAACCTGGTCCCATAGTAAGGAAAATGTTGACTCACTACAACCTGGGTCCATAGTCATGAAAATGTTGACTCGCTACAACCTGGGTCTATAGTCATGAAATTGTTGACTCGCTACAGCCTGGGTCCATAGTCATGAAATGGTTGACATGTTACAGGCAGGCCACATAGTAATGAAAATGTTGAAACACTACAACCTGGCCCTATAGTCATGACAATGTTGACACACTACAACTTGGCCCCATAATCATGAAAATATTGACACTACAACCTAGATCCATAGTAATGAAAATGTTGACATGCTACAGGCTGGTCCCATAGTCATGAAAATGTTGACAACCTGGCCCCATAATCATGAAAATGTTGACACTGCAACCTGGCCCCATAGTAAGGAAAATGTTGACATGGTTCAGGCTGGCTCCATAGTCATGTAAATGTTGACACACTACAACCTGGTATTATAGTCATGAAATGTTGACACAGTACAACTTGGCTTCATAATCATGAAAATGTTGACACTGCAACCTGGCTCCCAAGTAATAAAATTGTTGACACACTACAGCCTGGACCCATAATCATCAAATTGTCAACCATGCCCTGTAGACACAAAATTTTGACATGCCTATAGTCACAAATAAATCAGTGTGCAAAATTTGATCTCTGACTCAAAACTCCAAATTTCAAAAGTACTTAAAGCCTTGAAAGATCTTAAACAGTTGGCATATATAGAGATTTTCAAAAGAAGGTAATGCTCTGTCATGTTTAAAACCTCACTTGGAGTGAAGTTACTAAAGATCAAAATTTTGTTTCATTTTTTTGTGTACCACTCCAGTGGTCTAGTGGTTAGTGCATCTGCCTCGGATGTGGGAGTTCATGGGTTTGAACCCTGACTGAGTCATACCAGAAACTTATAAAAATGGTACTAACAGCTGCCTTGCTAGGCGCACAGCATTAAGAGGTTGGTGTTAGGACTGGTCAGCCTGGTATCAGGATAATGTGACTGAGTGGGACATCATGCTACATGTCTGTGGCATGATGCTTCAGTACTAGACATCACTATAAACTGCCACACTGCAGACATCATAGCGATATGACTGAAAATTTTTTAAAGCTATGTTAAAATCCAAATCACACACACACACACATTTTTTGTGCTCAGACTGTTTTGTAACTTTGGAGCCTTTTGTATTTTGACAGTACTTCAAATGGTTATAACAAATTGAACACAAATCTTGAGTTACAGTAAACTTCTCAATAAATGGCACTGTAAAGACTATACAGTTTTGTTGCAAGGGACAGTGTACAACACTGACTGGAAACTCCAGCTGTATATATCACCCATTCCCTTATGATGAGTACAGAAAAGAGGTTCTCAGTGGTCAGTTCATTGGTAAGATCAAACAACAGGATTGAATATACCTTCAGGCTGGAAACCTAGCTGTGCTTACCCATGTATAAAGTGGAAGTTAGTTATACCAATGTTCTGTTTCAAAGCAATTTATAGTTTCTACCTCTCCTGTTTTTGATTTAGGTTACTATTTCGCTGATACCAGTTTTCTCCAAAAATATTCCAATGCATTTTTGCTGTAAAGTTTTAAACGATGGTACCAGTAACATTGTCGGTAAAAAGATTTGTTGTTGCTGTTCATAAGTTAACCTTGATTTTCATTTTCAAGGTATCAAAATGAGTACGTGAATTAAATTATTGAGTTAAAATTAATATACATGCAATTTTCAATATGCTAAGAGTAAATAATGTTAATTTTATTAATGTGTCTTGCATACAAGTCTTCAGAAGTGGTTAACAAAAATTATTCAAAATTCATTATTTATCACCAATTTTTCCAAATATTTTGATTCAGTGTCCACATAAATTATGCCAGAGCATTCTCGCATCTTTTGCCAGTGAAGAGATACCTTTATTTCTGATGTTAATGATGAAATACAGGATCAGTGTGGTTTATAAAATATTTACCATTAATGAGCTTCTCTGTCCCTTTCAACAACACACCTTAGGATTTACCATAAACAGGGAATCTCATCTGCACAACAGTAGGGAATGAGTGATATTTTTGGTAGGGAGTTTCTAGTCCCCCGTTATCTTAGTAATTTACTGTTTTCATGAGGTGCCAGCTATTAGCACACCAGGAGGTGTCCCTTAAATCAGGTTTACTGTGTATTAGAACTCCCAAATGTAGTGCTCACAAGAGATGTGAATTAATAAGCTGACTCTGTACATTCATACAACAGAATCATTAATGTGAGATCTTATCATATTTCAGCCCGATCTTCCAACAAGAGACATCTACAGGATAGGGGAGGAGGCTTCTTTGGAAGATGTCTCTCCACAAGAGGATGCTTTTCTACCCCTCAAGTAAGGAAAAAGTATAAAATATAAAACTGCCCTTTAGGTAACACTCACACTTCTCTCAAAAAGCTACTGCCTCCATATATTGTTTCTTCCAATATCTTGCAGAATATTTCTGTTAAAAATGGACTTCGGTGGTATTTTCAAAATGTGTGAAACAACCACAGTTTTGGTACTTGATTTTGCTGATCATATTGCTTCATGTTCTCACTTTTTATACAGCACACTACATGAGGCAGAGAATATGATGTGATGATACTGTCCTTTCATCTGTCTCTTACCAGTTTTGTTCTTGCAACCATGTATAGATACCAAACTTTGTGAATGACTTGTACTTAGGATAAGGAAGAACCCTATCAATTTTAGGGTTAAAAGGTCAAGTCCAAGATCACTATGACTGGATAAAGAAATATGGTTTCTGTACAGTAACTTGAGTTAATCCTTATTCAACAGTCAACAAACTTTGTGGATGGCTTGCACTTTGAATAAGAAAGATCTCTATCAAATTTAGGGGAAGAATTTAAGGTCAAGGCCTCTGTGATGTATAAGAAGAAAAATAGTTTCTGCATAATAACTTTAACCCTCCACAATCCTTATTAATGGTTTGCACTTGGGATAAAGAAGACCTATATAAATTTCTAGGCCAAAAATTCAAAGGTCAGGGTCGCTGTGAAAGAAAGTGGAATAATTGTTTCTGTGCAATGACTTGAGTTATATACATACATACAGTCAGTTTCTTGTAGTTATTTTTCAGCGTTAACAGAAAGATTACACAAAGTATGTTTATCATATACTTACAGTGTAGAGGTATATTCTGTAATATATATGATGCATCTATGTGTGCCTGTTAAAAAAACCCAATTATTTTTATCATTTTATTCCATGGGTAGTCCAAATGCTGTCTTACTGATCACACTAGTACAACTGGTCCAAGTGTTGCCTTATTGAGTGCACTATACATACTGTATAATTTTTCCATTTCAGACAACATTTTTTTAAGGTTTCAGTCATCAGAACTGCCTTCAAGGTTCTGCCAATACAGAAAGTACAGAAGCTGTTACTTTCCTCATTTCCTTCTAAGTCCCAAGTCCCATGCAGTTTAGTCTGGGTTTTCTTTATCCCTGTATGTACATTAATTTCATTTTTTTAATGGAGGTAATGGTTCATGAAATAGCTTCTATTTCCTCATTGGAGATGTTCAGGGGGGAATTTATTTTGGCCATCATTGTTGGTATTCATTTTCTCCCTGTCATATAGGACTATGGATGCAAAGCTTTCATGAAAGGACAAATTTTTTGGCTTTCACTTTCATTGAGATCTATGTTTTATAGCAGAAAATCTAAATGTTTCATCAAAACCTCTTTGTCTTTGACTTCTATGAAGGACTGTATTGATGTCCAAATGTTTTTCAGGACCCACATGGCTAGCTTCTCAAAACTTGCACTTTTGAGTAGCACCCATTCCATGTCTTCTTTTCTTACTTGGATTGCTTTCTTATAGATCCAGTCTACTTTTTCCATCACAAATTGGAAGATGCCAAGTCGATTCATGTTTTGAATCATTTGGATTGCTTTTTGATTGTGTTAATTTTATTCTTCTGGTAGAGGATCTGTTTTCATGGGGATGTGCACACAATTATATATAAAGAATACAGGGTGGCAGTCTTTGATACAAAACCAGATGTTCCAAAGAAGAAATGTCACTTGCTTTTATATAACATATTGGATATGGTTTCTAATAGGTTTTAAAGTGATGGCAGCTGTGGTACAGTTTCTAATAGGTTTTAAAGTGATGGCAGCTCTGGCTACGGTTTCAAATAGGTTTTAAAGTTATGGCAGCTGTGGATACAGTTTCTAATAGGTTTTAAAATGATGGCAGCTGTGGATACAGTTTCTAATAGGTTTTAAAGTGATGGCAGCTGTGGATAGAGTTTCTGATAGGTTTTAAAGTGTTGGCAGATGTGGATACAGTTTCTAATAGGTTTTAAAGTGATGGCAGCTGTATATAAGGTTTATAATAGGTTTTAAAGTGATGGCAGCTGTAGATACAGTTTCTAATAGGTTTTAAAGTGATGGCAGCTGTGGATACGGTTTCTAATAGGTTTTAATCTTATGGCACCTGATATAATTAAAAAAACCCAGATGTGATGCTCTGTTAATTGATTAAATATAATTCAGTCTGTGATAGTATATTGTGTGAGGCCAATGTAATTTCTGTTAAGTATATTCAGTCCTGGCCAAAAAGGACAGTATAAGGAGGTCGGTTTTGAGATGTAAAAATCATCTGATGCTTGAGGACTGAGCCTGTCTTTATTCTGTATAATAAACACTGGAATGGCAAAGGGAAATGCGGGCACCAGTATGTCATTGATTTAAAATGGTTCCCATCTAAAGGGGTCAACAAACCAATTTTTCTCCTCTTTAAAACATTGGGAACAAAATGAATCAAGAATTTTGCATTCCTTTAGTAGATCATGGTCATCTAGACAATGAAATGCACACAAAATGGGGTCTGAGTTTTATAGATTTCACAAGATTTCTTGCAGGGGAATGCTTGTCAGGTGGAAGGCAGCCTTTTGGGAATGGAAAGTATGACAGGGATATAGACATAGTAACAGCCATTGGAAATGGAAAGTATGAGTGGCAGCCTTTGAAAATGAAGACTATGACAGGGATATAAACATAGTGACTTCTTATGATGGGCACACACCATCATAAAGATATTATCATGTTTCAGCATGATGTTGCAGTCCAAGTCATTTGATGCCAACATGCATGACAGGGATATAAACATAGTGACTTCTTATGATGGGCACACACCATCATAGAGATATTATCATGTTTCAGCATGCAGTTGCAGTCCATGTCATTTGATGCCAACATGGATTCCTAGTTCATGTACACACAAATTTATGCACTGAAAATATATGATATTTTCAAACTAAGAATCAGGGATGTCTCAAAGATTGTTTCTTTTGTCCATTTCTATTTTCTTCAGTTGAAGGATGGTCTCCAGATTTAATTGTGATTTTATTTATTGCATTAGCAGCAATAGTCTGCTCTCACAGCTGACTGAGTTCTAGCCCTTTTCATCCATCTCTTAGCATAATCTAAAGAACAAAACATTCTCAACAGTGCATCTTCATGGACAGATCATTCTTACAAAGGGAACTATAATGCCAATTAGTTAAATTTTGCGCCATTCAGTCTTGAGAACTGTATTTTGTAATCGTAATTAAAGATGGAATTTCCGCAGTTGTAAGTTGTAGTATAGCAGGTGTTTCTTTTTTCTTTCAGTTTTATCCCAGCTTCATGCCTCTCTATATCTTGTAAAATAGTTTCTTTCTTGACACTTTTTTCTGGTCACGAATCAAATAGATTTAATAAACTTTACAAAATAGTAAATGGCCATGAAAGTTCCATCTTCACTTTTATTAAATTGAAGAGACTCCTGAGATGATATGCAGAGGGAAATCTGATAAAGAACAAAATTTCTTAATTACCTGACAGTATTAGTCCAGTCTAAATAGAGTTTAAAGAAAAAAGAAAAGAAATTAAACATTTGTTACTAGGTTCTATATCTTAAAAGATAGGAGACTATGACTGGTAAAGGACATTAGAGATGGACAGAAAGATGAACTAATTAATTTTACTAGTATACCAGTTGCTGCCAGCAGCTTTTTGCAGGAATGCTATCTGCACAAGATTAGTGTCAGTTCTGATACTAACTGGGATAAAAATGCATACATAAACGTTGAAGATTCAAAGTTGAGTTTAATGAATATATACTAATTACCATAATCTTATCAAAGTTACTTTAAATGACGTATTTAGCAATATTAGCCATATAATTCTATTTACTGAGCATGCACTTCAGATATTCCCAGTGACATTTTCATGCCTTGAGTACTTCTTACTTCATATAAATAACTTGACCAAGAAATGATTAAGATATGATAAATAAAGCAACCTCTGCACTTGGTTTTCTTATTTATGAGGTGGGTTTTTATTGTGTATTCATCCAGCATCGTGGTTTAAAGAATAGTTGACTGTTCAGGATGAAACTACACTACATGCACAAAATCAAATTCATGTTTTATATTGGAATTTTTGTTTTAGATACTTTCATGAAGTAAAAATGAACATATGAAATATACCGTATTTGCTGGCCTGTAAGGCGATACTTTTTCACCAGAAAATCTTAGCTTCGTCTTGTAGTCCGAATTGACTTATATATGAATGTTGTCATCCAAATTGCTTTATCATATGTCACGTAATTTTTTGTATAGAAAAAATTCTCCAAAAGTACAAAAGAAAAATGTGTAAAAACATCTTTCATTTTGGGGAAGAGATCGTGTATGAAAAATATAGGACTCCACATTGAGGATTTGAAACAATTTCATGATCGTCAGTATTAAATATCAGTTGTAATGGCACTAAAGCAGCATGCATTAGTAATATTTGTTGTTTGTAATATACGTTGTTTAAATTTGATACAGGTGCATTAGAATTGAAAAGTTAGAAGATGAATAACCATGACAGAAACAGATATTGCATCACAATTTTCTTACTGCATCTCATGATCAAATAAAAATTATGCCCCATTATGAGAGAGAGAGAGAGAGAGAGAGAGAGAGAGAGATGTATTTACAGTTGTATGGTAATCTTTTATTGTTCACTTACCTGATGACTGTGATCAAACTCATGTGCAAACGTACAGTACCATACTCCATTATCAATTAATACCACTAGGTAAGCAATTCCTTCTAATTTTAGTTTTCACTTCCATTGTTCGTGAATCACATGGCTTTGTTGTGGTATGTACATGCTAATTAAATATGCTACAGCTGTAGTCAGGTTTTCCAGAGTTAACACCTGTTTGAGGTCAAGATTTGGCAGACCAGATCAGATTAGTGAGGCTATCAGTAGGGAAATGAGGCTACCCATGGGTATTATGAATATGGTACCATATAATGAAAGGAAATGCTAAGTGATACTTGTGTAAATTTCTCAACTGGTGACATCTTTTGAACTTGCCAATAGGACTGACAGCAATTTAAAGTAACATATAGCATGAGCAAAGATCAAAACAATTGCTGCCTAAGTACAGGAAGAGTACATACACTTAAAAAAAATCTTATTTGTTTGGAATGGAGAGGTTGTTAAACTTGCAAAGAAAATTAGACAACATGTGAAATGGTCATTCTTGGGATTTAACTTAGTAAATGGAGTCTATGTGGATATAACTTGTGAATATTCAAACCCAAAAGGAGTATGGTATGTATTTTCATAGTTTACATTTACTATTTAATTTATACATTTTTTTCTCTCTTGGACAAAAGCTTCAGCTAAACATGGGCAATAGGGTGAAGAAAAACCCCACAAAGACCTGGAACCTCTCTCTCTCTCTCTCTCTCTCTCTCATATATATATCAGACCACATTTTATTTTGATCATGAATGCAAGAAGAAAAATGTGAGGGAATAAATAAGCATTTCTCTCTGTATCTCTCTTCCCCCCCCCCAACAAAAAAAATGTGGAAAAAGCATTTTAGCATCAATGATGCAGTTTCCCTGTTGCTGGTAATCTGAAATAGCATACATTGATACTTTTAATATTTATGAAACCAGAAGTTATTACAGTTTAATTCCATACAGCATCGTGAATTTTATCCTATCTGTAACTCAATATATTTTCAGGTCAGCTTCATTATATGTAGCTAAAAGTACATAATACATTTAAAATACTTCATGTGAAATAAATTAGGTACTTTTACTTACATTTATTGATCCAAACTGGAAAGGTTACTGAGTTACAGATAGGATAAAATTTGCAATGCTTTGAGGAACAAAGTGAAAAAGATGAAGCCGAGGTATTGATCTGGCCGTCTCTTATACTCAGCATCGACTTATATATGGATGAAGGCTGGAAAATTGCCAAATTTGTTCATTCGACTTATACTTCGCATTGACTTATAGGCCGGCAAATACGGTAAGCTCATTTTCCAAAAATTCAATTTATCCATATTGTAATAGTGGGTGTTTGCTTCACCAGGTCACATGGCTTTTATGTTGCCATATAAAATATATGAATGATATGACTGTTTAAAAAGGAAATAAAAATGGTTTTATATAATCATACATCTAAAATTCTAAGTGTCTTAGCATAATAGCAGCGTATTGGCATTTTCTGATTGATTGATTGATTGATTGATTGATTGATTAATCTTTATTTGGAAAAAACCCCATTCAGTTGTCTACCTTGAAATAAGCAACGTAAGTTTCAATTTTAAGTAGACCAAAATGAGATTTCTTTTTTAAATGAATATCAGAACACTTGGTATACCACGAAGTTCAAAGGTCGCTGGATGATGCTATGTACTCATGAATACCGTGTTGGTGTATTTGTTTAACTGCACTTGTGTATTTCCTTTGGAATCAAGCAGAAATTTAATTACTTTGTTTCTTATAGTGTATTCTTTTTATTATTCAGCCTTAGGTGGAAAAATAAAACGAGTATTTAATAAAATGGTTACTCCATTTGCATAGGAAAATATGAAAACCTTTTATTGGAGCTATACTGCATCTCTGACATCATTCAGTATAGCTCAGAAAAACTTGTTCATATTTTCCCATGCAAATGTGGTAGCCTATAAATGAAGCTCATAATCTTTGTCTTCAACCTAAAGAAGTCTATGTTCTTACAAAAAAGGTAACAAAATGTTTCAGACAATAACTTTGGTGTGGTTATCAATTAGGTGCACATCACAACAGTCAAGGAATCTCTTTAGTACTGTACCAAAATACCTACAATCTGTAATGCCCAATCCAACATAGAAATCCCAAATTTGCATGTTGTCTTGTATATAGAGGGAGTTCAGAGTAGGGGGTTTATAACTGTAGCCTGAACAACAATTAAACTTGATAGCATTAAAAATCATACTCGCAGATAACCTATAAAACAAACACTAGAATTTAACCTGCAGAATCATAGACATTTGGAGACAGGGCTTGTTCTAGGAGTATTGACATGCTTCTTAATTTGTTTTGTTTTTTTTCAGGGAAGATTCAGAAATCTCATTTAGCCTTGGGAAATCCAACAATGCCAAATCACCAAAGAAATTAGATAGGCAAGTAACAATACATGCCTATTTTCTTTGATACTTCTTGGTTGTCTGTATAGTATCATACATGAGGAGACATTTGTAGTTTTTAGCTCACCTGGCTGTAAGGCTTATTGTGTGGCCCTGCATCCATCATCTCTGTCAACAATTGCTTCTTACCACTCTCAACTCCAATTTCAATTAAACATGGAATATAGGATTATATTTTACAAATCTTGGACAAGGTTGGTAATGAGTGAGATTCATGCATATAAATGAGGTGATCTTGCATCTGATTTGTTAACCTTTTTTCCTGATCTGATTTTGATCAAAAATGGAATAAATGCTTATAGTATTAAGAACTCGAATAGGTTTGATAATAAGTGAAATCCAGGCATGCTGATGAGGTATTCTTGCATCTGATTGGCTGAGCTTGTTATCACTGGGGAGGCTGAATTTATGACCTAATTTGGATCACTTGGAATCCATGCCTATACCATCTAGATCTTGGATGAGTTCAATAAGGAGCAAGATCCATGCATATTAATGAGGTAATCTTGTATCTGATTGGCCAATCTTCTTACCACTCTGGAAGCCAAAATAACAGCATATTAAAGCAAGGCAAGTAGCCTGTGATCAGGTCTATTGAGAATAACAGGTTTGGGGTTGTGAAGAGTGTTCCCCTCCCTGGAAAACATTTAAAATCTTTTAAAAGAATCATTTTAGAATGCATGATTCATGAATTTCATACAGCAAATTATATAAATTAGCAAAAAAATATACATTGCTGATTAACTTGAGCAAACCATAACTTACAGCTGAAGAAAACATGTAAAATAAAAATATAACATGAAAGTAAATAAAAATCAACTTCTGAGTATATAAATTTATGAGGATGTTTGTTCATTTCTGATACACACAAGTAATCTCATTGTACAACAAAACTTTAAAGCAACGAAACACATTAAAACAGTATAACTGTATTGAAACACCTGTAATATTTTTCATTGTGTTTGTGTTGTCACATGTATATGCATTTTTTATGCCATTCCATTTGATAATCTTATTAGTCATGCATTTGTTTAACATTTTTTAATTGGTATTTTCGGTCTAAATAATAATTATAAAAAAAACAATAAGCCAGTACGCTTTTTTCCTGAGCCACTTCCAAATTTAATAACAGTCATGAATCTTAATATACAGACCTTCAAATATTCTTAATGCCAACCCAATGTTATTACCATACAACATAATTAAAAAAAAGTAAAAAATAATTGAACAATTCCAGATTTTCTGAATTTTATACTTGGAATGCAGTTCATTTCATTCATAAGTAACTGTATTGAACGTCATGCTCATTATTGCTATTTATCCCAATATCTATAAGTGCCTTCTGAATATTGACTAGAAAACACAATTCATTAATGTCTATCCTTGCATGTTGTTTGCAAATATTCAGCAAGTTATATCAGACAAATGTAAATTATTTAAGTAATTATAAAGAGAGAATATATCTATTGTCAAACATCGTGTTGATAAGTAATACTGACAAGGTCTTCTTTTAGGTCATGCAGCCATGGTTTATTTTCTATAAATGGAGAGGAGCAAAATGTTTTTGTAACAACCAATCCAATTTTTATGTTAGCATGAAACTTGAAACACATATATTTTGTTAAGTCAAATAGACTCCAGAGTTTCACTACATGTTTGAATTTGGTTTCTCATGCTTACATTTGTCAGTTACCCATGTGAGCAATATCAGGCCCACTTTGGCCTCTTGTTAATTTTTGCTGATTTATATAAAGGAAAATTTAACTTGATAAAAATTGTTAAACTTTCCAAAATAAAATTCAACATGCTTAATATTTTTGTACAGTTGCATGTGTCATGGTTACCTCACCAGTTTGTTGACATCATGGTATAAGTGTATGATGAACAGAGTATTGGGAAACAAAACACCTTATTTAAATGCAAAATATCTGCCCTACAAATAAGGTCCCTGCTCATATTTCCTTTTCTTCTTGACTCTCGTGTGCTTGTGTTAGAAGAGTCACAAAATAATGTAATGCTATTACTTCAGTTTTCAGTTTCTCCATCAAATACATTACCATATCACATGAACAGGATGAAAACACTCTGCTACTTCCAAAAACCTGTACTTCAGAAAAGATTTTTAAAAATCTTTTCATCAAAATATCATGTAGTCCAAGGGGAGTAACTCTTACAATTCTCCCCCCCCCCAAGTTACTACCCATATAGTACATGTTTAGCAGTTTAAGATTTTTCTTTGGAATGCAACTACAGTTCATTGTGCCTCTTGATGTGATTGCCATTTATCCAATGTTTCAAGCCATCCATCTTAAAATTTCAGTGATTTCGACAGCTTTAGTTTAGATATTCTGTGAGCATAACCTTTTTTGCAATTTGGGGTGAATTTATTATTATTTTTTTCCAGTCATTGTGGATTTGTTTGTAAACCAGCAAGTCAGGCATGTCCACCATATTCACATATGTAATTATTGAGTTGAGTAGTAGAAAGTACAATTCATTTATTAATTTGTGTCTTATAGGTATTTTCTGTTTGAGAGTTACATGTAATTTGTGTTTATTCATTGCATTTTGGTCTCACTCTCTCTTTCATTTCAGAGGAGATGCCTTCAAATAAAATAAAAGAAATGCAAATGCTTCAACTCTAATGACAATCATGAGATGTGGCTGGCATGCACTAAGCATTAGTTGTTAGCCCATGTAGTGTCTGCAGTAATGGGCTGAATAAGTATGATCCGATGTTTTGCATAAACAATTGAAGGTCCAAGAGAATAGGCCATTGTCCAAAACATCATGTTTGGAGTCTTCATTCCCCCCCATTCTGGTGAATATTATCTGCAGGGCACTGACAGTGACTATAATATCTGATGACAAAGATGCTGTTACTACAGACCTTGCCTATGCTTTATTACAGTTACCAATGTGTTGCATTGTACATCAAGCTACAAGGCATTTTGTTACCAGATTATCATTACAGTTATCCACTGGCAATTTAGAGAATACAGGTGAAAATTTTCCACCTCCTTTGGGAAACCCATTGGACATAATTTCCTCCACCTGGCCACACATGGCTTTATTGCTAAGTAAGTCTGGGTGAATGATGTTACATCCTAACTTTGCCAGCCATTACAGGTAGCAAAGCCCACACTAGCCATCCAATTTTTTCCTGGCTGCAAACTGTCCATCCAGTCACTTGGCCAACATGGTTATGAATATATCATAGGTGTTTAATAATCAATGATATTGGACTCTTGAGCCACTTAGTGATCAGTGGTTCCATCTACAGTGGCCACTTAAGTTTTCCAGGTGTACGGTTTAGCCAGCGGTCAATCCTGGCATTGCACATGTTGCCAGTTTTTTTTATACCATATTGGCCACCCCTGCATGGTACTGACAGTTGGAACCTCATGCTGTTTTGGATTAATTGGGAATGACTTTCCTGACCTATCCAATTAACAGTTTCCATGCTATTTACAGTGAAGATACAGAGTCAACATTGCCATGTGGCATGCTTTATCCAAGCAGGGAAGGCATACAAGACAATTATAACCCATCCGTTGAGAAAGTTGCAAACTTCATATAGCTGCTGCACTCTGATTGGACTATGGAATGGATGGAATTTAGCTTAGCTTCAAGATGGCAGTTGAAGAAATTGACTACATCTTGTTGTCCTTCCAAGAATACTTCCTCATCTGCAGCAAATGAGACACAAAAAGCAATGTTTCTTTTGATACCAATGATGAAGACAAAACAACTGTCATTCAGAATTCTGTTGCAATCATCTAAGATCACAGAAATTACAGTGTGCCTTTCTGATAAAGTCAAAGACCTGGGTTATGCACTGGTAACTATCTCACACAGACACAGTTTGGATGCTCTGAACCTGGATAAAGATTTTAAGACTGTAAGTATGTATGACCCTCTGTGTTATAAGATTGAGGATTGAAAGACTACTGTAAATATGTCTGCCCCTCGTGAGTTATAAGACTGACAGACAAGTGTTTAATGCTATGACTAATCTGATGAGGAAAGTTGTGTCAGTTTCCTCACTGCTTCACTTGGTGTCCTTGGCCAATTCCATTATCTGGTGTCAAACAAAGGTATCGCCATACTCCTGGCTTTGATTCATCAATTCAGTAACTTTTTCCTTTTTCTCTTGGAGCAGATGAAGTTAGATCCTGTCACTACCAAAAGGTATTGCTTCATTATTTTTAACATGCTCAGACATCATGGGAGATATTGGTCATAACAAGGATCATACCACTCTATTAAATTTCAGCCTGTCCAGGGCCCTGCTAACTTGCCTTGATTCCCAAATGTAATCTCTAATGAGTCTTGATGTGGTTTACTCACCTTCTTTTGAGCCCTTCTTCAGCTTCACTGAAGCTGTTATCTTATAAAACTTGCTTTCTGATAGTTCTGGTTTCAACCTGCAGGGTGAGCAAGCTGCATGTCCTGTTTATGGACCTGAATTACCACCAGTTGTGATCAGGTTGATGATGCAATCTGTTTTTTTCTGCAAGAATCAAAATAGGTTGCTGTCTATGGGCAATAATCGTTAACCCTCTCACTTCAAGTGATCTGTTAAGAGAGACAAAACTGCAGGATCTGAATTACACCCTCAGATGCTATCTGAGGTGTGCAAGAAGCATCTGTAGTGCCTGTCAATGGCTCTTCCAGCCTGTTAACTCAGGAAAACAAGACATAACCTCTCAAGCACTGGCCTCATGGCTCAGGTGGATCATTCAGGTTGGTATATTTTGAGTTCATGAAATATTTGAGTGATTTCAGTGAGTCTCAAATATCGTCCTTCTCTTACCTTTTAAGCCATTGTTAATGAAATTAGGCAATATATTCGACAGAGAAAGGACATTTATTTGTAAATTATATGTAGACATCATTGTAACAGAATTGAAACTGAGTGGGTTTCTTTTCTTGGATTAAATGAACAACACAAACACAGTGTGATGGATGATGGAAATTTATAAAATGAATTACTAAGAATATATATGTATATAGTACAAATGCACTGAATCTCTCCCATTCCTATCATACGCTTGATCCAATCACTCTACACACATTTCACAAAATGAAAAAGAAAAAATACAAAAATATGATTCATATACCTCTAGCATGAAAAAGTGAGGTTCAAATAACCTCATGGACTGAAAAAATGTTTCCACTAATATCACGCAATGTAAGCGAGATTCACATAATCTCACGCATGTAATACATTAAGTTTCAAATAAACAATGAATGCTATTAAAGAGAGATTCACATAATCTCATGTAATGTAACAATGAAAGCAAGATTCACATAATCTCATGTAATGCAAACAATATTGTACTCAATTGAAGCCACAATCAATTGAAACAAACATACCACTGTAAAACTTGAACAGTTATACAATTCACAAACTGTTACACCACACAGTTTCACTGGATCCTTGGATTGGCCCACATTTATCGACTGCTCCCACCCTTCATGGATCCACCACAAGCACTTATATGTACAGACAGCACCCAGCACCCTTGTATTGGTTATGTCTATATTCGTGGTTCCACCACATGTATAATCTTACGTATACATATATGTACGGACAGCATACTGCACTGTGGACAGCTACGCTCAACCCTAAACAGGGATACACATACGTACGGACAACACACTGCTCTATGGACAGCTACGCCCACCCCTAAACAGCTACCGTCAGCCCTAAACAGCTACAATAAAACCAAACTGGTTATAATAATGGGTTCTGAATTAAATTGCTAGATACATACTCATAAATTAAACTGTAATAGCAAAGTTCGCAACGTAAAAGGCTTCATTACCCAATATGACATACAAACGAGAATAGGTTTCGTAAATCAAATAAAATATAAATTTATCACTTATCCCTATGGCCGGAGAACATAATGGAGAACATTTACTTCCTGACAAAATCCAAATGACCTGTGCCACAGTTTGAAATGAATCAACCTTAAATCCATAGGGGAGTGAATAATAGTCATGGTCAAATACTCATGTATACCATGCGTTTCGTGACTCTCGTTGCATGTAGTTTCAGAATCGCTCACCTGGAGAAACAGTGATTCACCCCAGGTAACGTTGTATGCCTGCACAACGAATAAAGGTGAAAAATAGATCTAAGGCAAAACCAAGTTATTTCTTGCCTTATTCTGTGACAATTATTTTACTGTTAATCCCTCCCTACCCACAAATGTTAGTACCTTGTTTTTGGTTTTGCTCAAGCTTAAACTGATAAAACATCTGGTATAAGGGTGACATCTAGTAGGGCCAAGGAGATGTAAGTTGAGAGAGTTATGTCCCTTTATCATATATAAGTTATATATTTATAAGTTCTCAATCATTAACAGTTATCAGCTTTGTGGAAAAATTTTAATTTTTTTAAGAACAAACCCTATAAGTTTTGGGGTCAAAAGATCAGAGGTCAATTTCAGTTTGACTTGAAAGAAGAAAAATGGTTTCTTCACATTACCATTGGTTCCACATTATACACCTGCACCAGACTCTGTGGATTGCTTGCACATGGAGTAGTAAAAAAGCCCATCCATTTTGGGGTCAAAAGGTCAGATGTCAAGGTAACTGTGACTGAAGGAAGAAAAATGGTTTTTAAATAATAAATTTAGTTCAAGACCACATACCTTGACTAAAGATGGATTTTACAAAATAACTTATGTTCATGAGTAATGCAATTTATTTAGCAATTTTTGACCCATATTCATTAAAGTTTTTGCATGTTTGTTTTATTATCCTTTTGCAGAATTTTCACATTTTTACCTTTTGTCTTTCATTGTTTGGTTCCTAATGTTTATGTTTTTTGTTTTCTGCAGTTCTTTATATTTAAATATTTTAGAATTTTGCCTTTAATTGGCACCATACAGCTTGAGTTTTTGCTGCTGTTCCATCAACTCCATCAGCTACTACTTGTGCTAGATTAGGTTTCTTGATCAAACTTTGTGGATGGCTTACACTTTGGATAGTAAAGAAGCCTGTAGATTCTGGTCTAAAAAGTTCAGAAGTCATGGCATGTCTAATAAGACAGTAATGGTTTCTTTGCATTAAATTTAGCGGGTTAAGTGCCTACATTATGGACTATTAAACATTGAGCATAATATACCATTTATGGTACTCTTGTTCATTATAGTAAACTATATTGATCACTACAGTGTACTACTTTATATTTGATAGTCCACTACCTTGTTCACTATAGTACACTGCCTTCTTCACTGTAATACACTCAAGTCCACAAGGGTGTAATGTTTTGTTTAGGTGCAGCTGCACAGTTAGAACCTAAGAGAAGATTCTGAAATTTTAAAGAAGACCAGAGTGTTCAGATTCTTCCACAAATGTTCACATGTCTCTGTATGAACATTATTTGTAATGTAATCCTTCCACAAATGTTCACATGCCTCTGTATGAACATTATTTGTAATGTAATCCTTCCACAAATGTTCACATGCCTCTGTATGAACATTATTTGTAATGTAATCCTTCCACAAATGTTCACATGCCTCTGTATGAACATTATTTGTAATGTAATCCTTCCACAAATGTTCACATGTCTCTGTATGAACATTATTTGTAATGTAATCCTTCCACAAATGTTCACATGTCTCTGTATGAACATTATTTGTAATGTAATCCTTCCACAAATGTTCACATGTCTCTGTATGAACATTATTTGTAATGTAATCCTTCCACAAATGTTCACATGTCTCTGTATGAACATTATTTGTAATGTAATCCTTCCACAAATGTTCACATGTCTCTGTATGAACATTATTTGTAATGTAATCCTTCCACAAATGTTCACATGTCTCTGTATGAACATTATTTGTAATGTAATCCTTCATCTTATTATTTGATTTCAAAGAAAAGCTCCCCCCCAAAATGTCTTCATTTTTTGTTTCAATGCTGACTTCTGTGTGAGATTGAAAAGTATCTTTTAAAATATACTCTTTGAAGATATGCATAGTCCTATATGATTGGACTTTGTCTTCCATCCATTTTTACTAGATTTATCACTTGCTTATTTGACAAAACAACATTTGTGTTCAAATAGTATGTGCACTTTTTGGAAAGCTCATAGAATAAGTGAAAACTGGTTAGATTATGTAATAACTAGTATTCATGGATCATGTAAGAATAATGACCATAATTTATTTGCCGTATGTAAATATTTGCCAGAGCTCTAGAGAAAGACTTGAACCCTCTGCACAAAGTTTGCTTGCACTATGACAGACATGTGCAAATAGCACACCAAATATGATTCTGTTATTATTCATCATAACTTTTGTAAGAGCTTAAATCAAAACTATCAGTCATTCAAATTCTCTTTTCTTTTGTATATACAGGTCTTCACCTTACAAAACTCCACACAGATCCACGAGGACAAACAGCATCCGACCCAAGGCATATGAACCAGGAGGAAGATAACCATAATATTGCATTAAATTAGCATTCACCTGTACAGTTTGGCTACAGAATGATTTCAAGTTAAAGGACAAGTGTCAACAATTATTGAAAGAAATAATAGTGTTATTTAAAAGGAGTAGGCATATTTTTAAAGATGCATTTATACTTTATTTATGAGATGGTACAGTTTGTAGTGCTGTCACCATATCTCAGGTGTATCTGTGATCATTTGTACAGTCGTACTTGTTATTTTTATGTTCATGCATTTTAAAGTAAAGGTGTGGATTTTGTAATTCTGCCCATGCACGCACATGTACATGAATAATGTCATGTAACCATTCTTACACTGTTTTAAGACAGATACTTTAAACTTTGGGATGGTCAATAGATATGAATAATTCTTTCATAATTTGATCTACCCAGGAGGTGGAACAGGGTGGGGAGGGAAATGGGGGAGACATTTTTGCATATATGTAATTGTATATAAAATGTATAGTAATTTCAGGCATTATGTAATGCAACTCATACTCAAGTCATTCAAGATAAAGAATTGAAACTTTGAAGTATGAATGGGGTTGATATGCACAGTAGTTTTTGAACTTTGATCTACTCCCAGAGAGCTGAGCTGGTGGGTTGGAACTCACATATGCAGGCAAAACCATCTACTCATAATATAATCATCAATTTAGAACTGTTATTAAAAGAAATGTAGGTTGCAAGTTTAAGGAATTATTGCCTTTGCATTTTTCAAATTAAAGATTTATTCTGCTGTATACTTGCATGTACTGTACATTGTTTTGAGACTCCAGTGATAAAGACTTTCAACCTTGAGAATACATGATGATTGTATAATTTGCTTTAAGCTTACCATTTTTGTTGTTTGATTATTTGATTCCTTGGCTTTAAATCTTTTAATTTATCCAAAACTTCATTCTGTGTTTTAGTATTTAATTTCTGGGGGTACTAGTGAATTTATGCTCTCCAAGTTTTAGTTACTGTAAATGATTTTTAGGGGTCACCCAGATTAATTTGTCACATAAATTTAATTCATTACATTCCTGTTTTTTTTTTCTTCAGTTGTACAGTATGTGGGGTAAATGAGGTGATATATTCAAATGTAATTTTTTTCATCTTTGAGTTTGTCTTTTGTAAAAGTTTTGCTTCATTGATTCTAGATAGAACATGATCGATATTATGTATCTCCTTATCTTCAAAATCAATTAGGCAGACAGACATCATTTACAACTTTATAGAAAGTCTAAAATCCTTTCTTTACAGTCAGTGTGAAACGTTTTTTTGCAATTTAGAGTCAGCAGGGTTCCCACATGGGTCTGGAATTCTGGGAAAGGTCTAAAACTTGGAAATTGCTTTTCCAGATCTTGAAAATATCTGGAAAAAATTAAAATTGACTAAAAAGTCTGGACAGAATCTTGAAAAAGTTTTAAATTTTTGTTATTGCAACTGTCTTAGTCGAAAACCAGTAATGTGACTGGTCTTTTGCATTTGGGAGATGTTTTAGTATTGGGATTCAGAGCTCTTCAGGAGGTCTGGAAATTTTTATTCTTTGGATTGGAAAAGGTACGGAAAAGGTCTGGAATCTTTTTCTTAAATTTGTGGCAGGAACCCTGTGTCAGGCAAATCAAGTATACTCTTTTTATTAAATGCAATATATAAACACATAGCTTAGTTGAAGTGAAATGCAATACATAATGACATATCAAAATGTAGTCGAAGTGAAACACAATACATTAGCATATATCCAGTTGTAGTTGCTGTGATATGCAATACATAAACATTACCTAGAGTTGTAACTTATACAATTATCATTATTCTTCTGAGGAAAAAATTATATCAAACATACATGATAGTGCTGATGTACTTATACATCTGTCATAATTAGATTAGTTCATTTTAAGATGACAGTGGTGACATAATACAGTCAAACCTGGTTTTCTGGATTACATTGGGGGTGTCAAAAAGCCCTCAACATAATTGGGTCCTGAGATATCAGGGTTTAGCTGACAAATCTACTGCAGAACAATAATTATGCATCTGAAGTACCAAACTGAGGAGTTTTGTTTTTAACAACAAATAACATTTCTAATGGACAATAAAAAAAATAATTCAGGAATGCCAGGTTGCAGAAATAAAAGACTGGAGGTCTTTTAAATGAGATTAAGTAACAATTCACAAAGGTTTTCAACACTTAAATTACTGCAACACTGTCAGTGGTTTAAAGTTATTTTTATTTCCCTCTGAATAGCCTCATCCCCTGGTAGCCTCAGCAAGACAATAGTTTTCTCCTGCTGATCAAAATCTAGGCCAATTTAAGTAAATGTATATGTTGGACTGTACTTTTTTAAAAAGTATTTTATTTTGTTTGGGTCTACTTGTGACTAGTAGCAAAATGTAACTGACCAAAATTGTGTTGAAAATCAATCATTTTTGCTGATCATTAGAGGTTCTGTTGCACCAGTTTATACCAGTTTTTACCAATAAAATTTGCCTCTATACCCCAAAAAAAGATGATGCTTTCTGTATTCTTGTGCTGACAAACTGTAAAACATATTGTAAATCTTTAAAGTTCTCTGTATCAACATCAAATTCTGTAAGAAGCTGACGTATTCTGTTTATACAGTTGTAGTACCATATCCCTGCAGATTTTGATCAGTGATCATCTGCAACAACACAGCACCAGAATGAGAGTTGGCATATCACTTATGATGGATTGCAAGGTTTTGCTATTTGATTCAAGATAAAACAATACAAATGAAAGCACTACTCTTTCTGTTTCATAGACATTAATCCTAGCAGTCACTTTCTGCTTCTTTCTGCATGTGTTCAAGAATCTTATAATCTTGGCACAGTGATTGAGAAGTTCATTTTAAAAAAAATACGGGCTCTTTGGGTTTTTTGGGGATTTTTTATATACCATTGGGGCTTTAATGTATTCTTGTTCACAACAAATTTATAACCACGTGTTTGTTTGCTGGGGATCTGGCTTGGTGTGGAATTTTGCCAGTTCTATTTATAGATGACTGGAAGTCATGTGATCTAGCCATGCTGAAGTTTAAGGCTTTCACTCACACCAAGCATAGGAATACTTATACTATTTAATTTATAAGTGAACCCTGAACCAAAGTTGTGAATTGTGTATGGATTAAGTTGTTGACCGACAGTGATGATATTAGAATGGGATTACACTATATTTTGTTCCACACAGCATCGTGAATTTGATACTATCTGTAACTGTGTAAATTTTCAGGTCAGCACCATCAAATGTAGCTAAAAGTACCCAATTCATTTTAAATATATCGTGTGAAACAAATTAGGTATTTTGAGCTATATTTAATGATGTTGACCTGATAATTTACTGAGTTACAGATAAGATAAAATTCGCGATGTGTGGAACAAACTATATCGTCATGGTGTTGACTTGTGATGCTGTCCATTTTGAATGCATCCCCTGCAAAGGTCAAAATGCATTCATTACATTTTCTTACTCTAAATTATTGTTTACAACATAATTTTCTCCACTCTACACAAGCGATAAACCATGCATTAATGAAATTGGTTGATTAGTATTTGTACTAATAAAATTTGGTCATGTACCGACTTTTTCCATCCTTGCTGTTATGAGGGACTGGTAATAGTGGCAATGCTGGACCATTCCCAGTAAAATTTCTCTGAGATGGACATTAAAAGTTGCACTTTGTCGAATTAAGCAGTTCCACATATGCCCAACATAATGGGGTTATTGACTTAACAGGGGTTGAAATAAGCATGGAAGAATTTGCGTAACAAAGAAGAATTTTTTCAGGACTGAATCAAAATGTTTGACATACTTGGGTTCCCATGATAACTGAGGTCGAAGTAAGTGGGTTTGACTGTATAGGAGACATAATTGTTTGAATAATTTGTTCCTAAAGAATTAATAAAATGAAAAATAGAGGAAAACGTTTAAAATGTATTGAAAAATTTGTATTATTAGCTTTCTGAAATTTTTTTTTTATTTAATGCCTTAATTGACAACATTCCTATGAAAATGAAAAATAAGTTTTGCCTCCAATTTATCAACAGGCAAATGTATTTGATAAGCAATCATAAACGTTTATAAAATCAAATCTGTCTATTAAAGTCACTAATGATACTGGCAGAAACTGACCTTTATTTGTAGGTGACTTGTTTATTCAGGTAAGCATGTCCTAAACCATTAGATGAAAAGGGAGTTTTTGCACAATTCTACACAAGTGGCTACTATAGCAGGTTGCATAATTTGTCTGCAGTTCAGTATTAAAATTAAAAAGAAATCTAAATTATTCCTTTCTCTTATGTAAATGATTTACAGAACAATGGGTCTACATGTAATTAATGGTGAAATGTTAGTCAGTAAAGTACCCTACCTGATCTTTGGTTTTGATCTTTCATATTTACACTGAGATATAGTTAGGCGAATTGGAAAACGGGGAAAATTCTTTGCAATCTTACATGTACCAATACAAGCTGTCTTGTTATTTACATGTATGTACAGTATTGTGTGAATCCATTACACTTTTGTCATTTGTGATATTTTTTAGTCTGAGAAATATTTTTAAAATTTTTATGCTCTCAAATGTGAAATCATACCTTAAGATTTGTGCCATGACTTGTGATTTCCATTTAATTTTGTTTTACAGTACTTCAACTTAAATGCAATGAAATTATTGATGTCATCATTTTAGCTCTGTTGGTCATAGACCAGAAGAGTTTATGAGATGGCCTGTTGTCCTTCATCATTTGTCTGATCATCTGTTCTCTGTCGTCTATCCATTAGCATAAGTTTGTTATCACTACTCATCCTAAACTACTTTTAGGATTCCCATGAAATTTTACTCATACATTTATTCCATGGTCTAGTTGGTGCTAAATGAAAAATGGTGCTGTGCAGACATCCAGTATGGCTGCCACAGTGGCCATCTTAAAGACCTTGCTACCGATTCCAAAAGAAAGGTCAAATCAACATGGGTTTTTTATGGTGTGTAGTTGATCCTATCAACATTTTAGTGCAAGTGATCTTAAATCTGGTTTCAATATCTCATCATTAATTCATAAATTTTTTAAAGAAACGGGTATCATTTTCTTTTAGGGAAAAAAATCATTATTTTGAATCTTTGTCAGTTTCAACTTGTCTGGTTTGAGACCAGACAAGCTTATATGATGGCCTTTAAACTATTGCCTGTCTGTTATGTTGCATATGTTAGCACAAGTTTGTTATCAGTACTCCTCCTAAACTATTAGGAGGATTCCAGCAAAACTTTGCCAAAAAATTTGATACCAAGATCAAGTTGGATCTAAATGAAAATGATGACCCTTAGACATCCAGTATGGCCTCCATGGCAGTCATCTTCAAAATCATATTTTTGCTACCCCTCCTAATCAGATGGTCATATCAGTATGGGATTTTCACTAAAAGACTTCTTATGATGTCTAGTGGAACCTGAATGAAAATGATGCTGATCTCTAATCTTGTTTGGTCACCACAGTGGCCATCTTGAAAATCTTACCACTACTTGACATGAACAGGTGGTTATATCGACATGGCATTTTCACCCAGTATATTGTGATGCTTGCCATGTGCAAATCTTGTTATTGCTACTCCTCTTGAATGGATAGACGCATTTAAATGGTGCTGGAATAAGTATAAAATTGGCTGTTTACAAGGTAACAAAGTCATCAAAGTCTTCACTGTACCCCTCCTGTAGTAACAATTCCAGGAGTAAGAATGTTGGTTACAACAACATGATATTTTGCTTTTTTGGCAAATTGGTAAACCCAGTCCAGTGTCATTCATCACAATTTATGTCATAACTTGGTAACAATGGCCCATCTTTCAAATTGGATAGCCTTAGCAGATTCAAAGTTTCCTATCATCTTGGCCAGTTTATAAGTTGGTAATAAAGTACTTGGGAGTTGTTGTTGTAGAATTATACTTCTTTTAGAGGATTTAAAGTATACATTCACATAAAACATAGCAACCTTGAATATTTGTTTGAAGTATGAAAAAATTTGTTTTAAATTTTTGGAGTGGGTTTTTTTTTTAACCACTAATCAATGACTGGACTTGCATTGGCCTACTTAGTTGCCAGTGGGGCTTAATCCTTTAAAGTGTCACATTTAAATGTACATAGGGAAGGGAACAAACTTTTGTTTCTGTAGTGGTGGGGTCTTAACCTTTTTTATGTATAATTTATAATTCTTTTCTAGTTATATTATCCCCTCACCTATAAAAAGTGAAAATTCCCAATCCTTTACATGTAGATTTAAATGGAATAACCCTTAGCACACTTTAGGCTAAGTGGCTTGTTTAAAATTCCAAGCTATTCATTTATGGTGGTTGAAAGCAGTTTCAAATCAAACTGGCTTTTAATACTTCCACAGATGAGAAATTGATATTAACCTTTTCAAAAGTTTTGTGGGGTTTGGACCTTATTGTCAAGAAATAAGATATAATGTTCCTGAAAACATTGCTAATCTGTATTTTCTTTGCATTTAGACTGGAATTTATTGATTCAGATAATTGATAATGTCCATAGATTACATTTTATACTGAGGTGTTTTATGTAATGAGTTTGACAAGGTGCCAAATATTGTGTATTGGTAGCATTTTAAAATTTTATAATGTATCTGCATCTGAACTTTATATTTGAAAATATTTGTTTTTAACACATATGAACCCAACTTTTTGTTACCATATATACTCACTTATAAGTCAAGTCAAACTGAAAACAACATAGAGGCCGATCTGCCATCACATAATGTGCTGGTAGATTAGGGTCTGTCTTTTTGTTCTCCTGATTACTCCTAACAAATTGCATGGACCCAGATGACCTGGTGAATTATGTGATGGCAGATCTGGTTCTAAGCAGTTTGCGGTTGTACTTGACTTACAATTGAGTATAGATGGTACATTACTGCTATTAATCCTTGAAACTTATGAATTTAAGTTGGTTATCATTTATTCATCGATTTTAAACAACTGCACATACAGAAAAGTCTTTTGAGGCTTTTTAATTAAGCCTGATTTCAATGTACCAGTGGTATTTGTATATTATTACAACATATCTCTGTACCAGCGGTGTTTGTATAATGTTATAACATATCACAATACCAACGATGTTTGTATATTGTTGTAACATCACTGTACCATTGGTGTTTGTATAATGTTATAACATATAATGTCAGTGGTGTTTGTATAATTGTGTAACATGTTACAATATTAGTGGTATTTGTATATTGTTATAATATATCACTATACCATTGGTGTTTGTATAATGTTTATAATGTATCACAGCACCAATGGTGTTTGTATAATGTTATAACAGACCACAATACCAGTGGTGTTTGTATAATGTTATAAAATATCACAATACCAGTGGTGTTTGCATAGTGTTATAATGTATCACAGTACCAATGATGTTTTTATGTTATAACATACCATAATACCAGTGGTGTCTGTATAATGTTATAACATATCACAATACCAATGGTGTTTGTATTTTATTGTAACATATCACAATACAGTTGTTGTTTGTATAATGTTTAATGTTATAACATATCACAATTACCATTGTATAATGTTATAACAGATTACATTTCCAGTGGTATTTCTTTAATGTTATAACATGACAATAGTTTTATTATTTAACTAATGTGATAACATCACAATACTTTTTATATTTAACTAATAACATAGTTGCTTGATACTGAAGTTGCTGAGCCTGTTTATAGTTATTAGTTTTTTAAAGTGTTTTATTAATTTTAGGAACTGAAGCAATCAATTGCATCAAAAATCAATTTTTGTCCTTAATGAGTGAATGCCATCCCATCCCACCCCTTAAAGTTATAAACAAATAATGATGATTACTTGTCCCCGTATTCTTATTGTTTCATTATTCTCAGTTTTCAGGTTAATATTTCTTTGGGACAATTTTTGATGAAAAGAATAATGTTCATAAACTTTTCATCAACAGGTCGGTTATACAGGTCCACTCTTTACATCACAGAGGCCAATATGGGTATCTGAGAAAGCTTGCCAGCAGCTTTCTGTGGGTCGTTCATTCTTTCCAGGATTTTCTCAGGTTCTTCTTCCAGTATACTGGCCACAGTGTATAGCCTTGTGCTGAAAAATGGCATTAAACTCATAAAATAAATACATGACAGGGAACCTATGGTGGTTGGTTCATTATATTTTCTTTGTTACATACATATTATGATCACAACCTTGTTCCTAATCAAAGTTTGTTTCTGTACAGCAATACTGCAATTCAGTGTTGTCATTGGTACACCCACTACAACAAAAGTATCAATACAGAGGTCTTCCGAATCAGTTGGTTTCTGCACAGCAGTGCTACATACAGTGTTGCCTTTTGTACACCTGCTACAGGAAAATTCTCAGCACAGAGGTCTTCCTAATCTAAGTTGATTTCTGTACAGCATACAATGTTGCCTTTTGTACACCCACTATAAAAATAGTCTCATTACAGAGATTGTTCCAATCAAACTTGGTGTACAATACAGTATTGCCTTTTGTACACCCACTACAGGAAAGTCTTTGTATAGAGGTCTGCCTAATGTAGATTTCTGTACAGCATACAGTGTTGTCTTTTGTACACCCACTCCAGGAAAAGTCTCAATACATATGTCATTCTAACTAAAAAGTGTATAACTTCATCATTATGAAGATGAAACCAGTTTAAAATGTACTTATTTAATTAATTAAACAGTGTGCTGAACAGAATTTCCTGTTGATGTCAGATATGCAATCAGCTACATGGCCCTGCTAGGAGATGTCAGTCCTTTTTGTTGTAGGTGACTTTATACCAGAGTCTTACCTTTAGGCCTTTTTTTGCTCAGTGATGGGTTTTGGATCAGGTTTTGTCATTTGCTTATATTAACACAACACCTTGATAGATTTTCTTCATGCTTGGGATGAATCATGAAGCTAAGAAAATTATGTGACACATGCACTTGCCACCTTGACCTTGGGATCAAGGTCACAGTCATCTAAAACTGGCATTAAAATTTTGTTAAAGATTTTCACTAGCTTATATTTTCTAAACTCTTGATGAATTTTCTTTATCCATATGATGAGTCATTATGAAGCTAGGACAGTCATTCTGTGACTTGCTTCGTCAACTGTTTTACAACTATGCTTTGATCATGGGCTCAGCATGCAAGTTCTGACCTTATTGTATCTCTTAAATGTTTTGATGGATTTCCTTTGTACCCAGGATGTATCATTATGCCTATTGGCCATGGGGTGAAAATCACAGTCATAGAAAATTTGTCAAGGGTTTGTTTAATGCTTTTTTTATTTCTTTTTATTTTCATGATGTTTTTCATTCTTGGGATGAATACAGATGAAGCTGATACAATTCCTTCTGCAACATGCTTGCTCAGCTTCTTGAGTTTGGGGTCAAGGTCAAGCATTTTACAGCAGTGATTTCATTATAGGTTTGACATGCAGACTGTTAATATCTTGTTTAATGTACACTCTGGTTTACATTGCAAAAATATTGAACTCTATGTGCCATTAAATAGAATAACTGGCTTTATCACTACACATGGCACAGTCTTTAGTTTGTGTTCTAACAAGTGTTTGAAGATTGTAGGTTTGGTAAGCATTTTAGTAATAACAATCAACAGGTTTATAAAACTCTTGATATTCCAAATATATACAACCATGGATGTAGGTAAAGTTTTAATTTTTTTAATTGAGGAAATTTAATTATCCTGGAATAAGTCACCATGGTAATTTCAAATTGGGATAAATGAATAATGAAAGGACTTTATTAGATTTTGCATTGTGTCTGAATACAAAATTCTATGAACTATTATAGAAAAATTCTTACCTGAGAATAATATTCTGAATAACACTGTCATCAATCAAGTTTGCATTCCATTTATATTTATCTTTACCAAACATCTGAACATCAGTTTGTATATTTATTATGTATCATAATTTATTCAACTATTTTATTAAAAATATTTTTGTCTGATTTTCTCATCACCTTTCTTCAGTTATCTTATTGGTTAATACAGACTGATTTAGTATACAGGGATACAACTGCACACATATACACATTGTACGTACATATGCATATAAGATAAGATAAAAATTCTTTATTTCAGACTACATAGTCCATACATCTAAATTAAAATACGGATATAAAGTAAAACATTGTAAACATAAAAGAACATATATATCATATTTGCAAGTATACAGACACATCTACAACAATGGACTGTGCCCTGCATTGTTAAGAATGAAATTAAGTGGCACATTTAAAGAGTAATTTGTTCCATCTACTTAATAATATGAGAATTAAATGAATGTCATAGTTCCAAAGTGATTTCAATATACAGTTCTCACTATTAGATAGTCTTGTTATCATTGAGAAAACATACTTTCTCATTACTTCCTCAAAACTGAATACATTATAATTTACAAACATGTTGGAGGCACTGTTCCATCTAGGAAGACCTAATAGAAAACGAAGACTATTATTATAACCAATTACTAGTTTTCTTTTCATACATTCACTAAAGTTTGTCCACAGTGGAGCACAATACATAGTGCAGCAATAAGATTTGAATAATCTAATTTTGATACTCAATGAACAATTCTTAAATTTGCGTAGAAGCATGTTTGTTCGAGTACACAAATATCGATAATGTCTCATCACATCTTCGTTATCTGACTGATTGGATTTCAAAATATGACCCAAATACATATAACTGTCGACATACGTAAGAGCATTGCCGTTAAGATGTACAGGGGGAGGTGATGGTAATTTAAAAGAAGTTGGCTGAAAGACCATGCATACTGATTTTTGTGTATTATAGATGATATCATTCTCTAATGCGTATTGTTCACATATCTTCAATAATTTCCTTAAACCTGTGATAGAAGGACTTATCAGTGACATATCATCAGCAAAACTAAAATTGTTAAGAAACAACACATTTGGTGGCAGACGTAACCCTACGTAACACTGGCCCAGGATACGATTTAACTCATCTATGTATATATTAAATAACAAAGGGGAAAGAATACCTCCCTGCCTCACCCCATTGGTTACATGGAAGGCGCTGGATATTACACTTCCCCATCGCACATAATACAACTGTTTGCCATACCAGTTAACTAAAGTATGAACTATGTATACAGGTATTTTAATATCAAGCAACTTTTTAAAGAGTGTCCAATGATTGACCCTATCAAATGCCTTACTATATATATTGGTAGGTATGTTTGAAAACTATGTTTAATTCTGACAACCATTCTACCTTTGTGGCAGTAATTCTGATTTTATAACATTTATCAGATTGAGAATAGAGTCCAGACAACTTAGGAGCTACAGTGCATGTAGCCATCTTAAACAAGGTTCTAGTAATGCCTGTTGTTTAAAAAAAAAATTAAAAAATCAGTCAAATATAACTAAGAACACTAGGTCAGCCGTTCAGATTTTATACACAATAGAAGCATGTGTCGCTGTATGAATTGGGAGAATTTAAACTGGAGCTAAATATCAACAATATTAATGGTTAAATAATTAGTATGTTCGTTAATTATATATAATTAAAAGAAAAAAATATGTTGCCGTTTTAGTACCAGGTAGACTATCAGTCTTTTTAAAAAATAAATACAACTGTTAAAAAGATATTCTAGCTTTTGTATACATCTACGGTGTAAGAAACAGAAAGGTGTTTAATGGCTCGTGCCATTCATACCTCGTTAATGTACGATTAACACAATTCAGTATTATTCCAAAATATGTCCCATCGAAATGTCACACAATACCATTATCAAAAGTAATAACCTAGGATTAAAGACCTCAGTACTGTCGGCATCTTCTTTAATTGCAGGTATCAGTGAATCACGGAGTGATTAGTGTGATTGACCATTAAAAATGTGCCAATTATTGTTTTAAAAAATTTCGGCTCTTTTTATTTATTTCCATTCAAATGAGCGTGCATTCATTAACTTAATAAAAGTCACTTAGCGGTGTGTTGGTATTTTCGTTAATTGCAGATATCAATGAATCAGCATGTCATTAGTGGGATTCACAATTAGCAATGTGCTAATTATTGTTTTACAAAAAATTCGGCTGTTTTGTAATTTTATAGTATGTGGTAAATTTGATTTCTTTCATTCAAATGTGCGTGCATTCATTAACTTAATAAAAATGACTTTAATTATAATTCACTGTTGACATCTATTTCGTGAATGCACGAATTTGGGGTCGAATTGTCTCATGGCTGGGGTCGAAATGTCTTGGGAATTTTCTTGGGGTCGAAATGTCTTGCTCCCATGAATCACTCATGTCCGCAATGAAGATATCCGCTTTCTTTGCTGGAACTTGAGACTTGAACTCAAAAGTGTATGATGTACGTGTAAGCCGCTGTTATAACTTGTTTGGAAATCACTTTCTGGATAATCCGAATGTGAAACTAAATAAATAATTTTCCTCTAATCAGTGGATGATCACAAATATCAGAACTTCACAACTGCACGGCTTCTCTTTGTTAGAATTCCGTAACGTTGCGTCAGTACTTAACACCATGAAAATACACATCAAAGTTCAGACACCAAAAACAGGGAACTATTTTTCTACTTTATCCCTGGGTCAGCCTAACCTCGATTTCGAGTCACTTTCCTCTTGTAACTTTACTCCACACTTACCATCATGCTAACAATAAACGACATCTCCAGGTAATGGAACAACCTCTTCTCGATAATTCCATTGCACACAATATCAGTCTCTATCACAAATATTTCATATGGAAATATGCAATCAATCAACACAATTAGGTTTCAATAAGAATTACTTGGCTCTAACCTGAACTTGACTATGAAGTTAAACAATACCATCATGAAACCTCTTTGTTAAAATTCCGCAACGTAGCGCTAGTACTTCACACCATGAAAATACACATCACAGTTCAAAATGGTTCCAAAATGAGGCTGATGCGCTCGATTGTCATATCTATCTTTTTGTATGCATGGAAGCTCACATCAGATCTACAAAGAAGGATTCAAACCTTCGAAATGAAATGCTACCGCAAGATCTTGGGCATCTCATACATTGGCCATGTAACCAACGAAGAAGTCAACAACAGGATCCTACGAGCCATCGGATCCTACGAAGACCTCTTGACCACTGTAAAAAAAGCGTAAACTGAAGTGGTATGGTCATGTCTCAAGATGATCTGGACTGGCAACAACAATCTTGCAAGGCACAGTGCGAGGGTGCAGAAGAAGAGGCAGACAGAAAAGGAGGTGGGAAAACATTAAGGAGTGGACAGGCATGGGATTTGGAGATTCCCAAAGGGCAGTAGAGAACAGGGAAAGATGGAGAGAATTGGTTGTAAAGTCAACTGTGGTGCCCCAACGACATCTTGGGTTAAGGGATTGATCATCATCATCATCATCATCATGATACCTCACCAATACTGCATTCTACAACGTTTGCCCCCAGATATAGACTAATTACTCGGGATGAGAAATATTTCTCCAACACCAACTCTCTATATTCAAACAACTAATCGCTAAAATCTAATCAATCTATCAAATAGACACGTAAATACCAATGGCGCATACCCAAGATTTATTACAGTACTATAAACAGTAAATCTTTGGTTTGTCATAAAATTCTCCATTACGTTTTCTGCGGCATGAAATGACATGGATCTGCTGTTCTAAAACTTAAACAGAAGTTTTGTGTGATTGTGTGTGTGTGTGATCTGGATTTTATCGTAGCTTTAACAAAATTTCAGTAGCTACGATGTCTCTAGTGTGGCAGTTTATAGTGATGACTAGCAATGTGTCATCATGCTGCAGATAGCATAATGTCCCACCCAGTCACATTATCCTGACACCAGGCCGACCAGTTGTAACACAAACCTGTTAATGCTGAGCGACTAGTGAGGCAGCTGCTAGTACCATTTTTACAAGTTTTTGGTATGACTCAGCCAGGGTTCGAATCCGCGTCCTCCCGCATTCGAGGCGGCTCAAACCATTAGGCCACTGGAGCGGTCTAACACAACAGAAATGTTCTAACCTTACAAGAGATCTTACTTTGTATGCCAAATTCTACATTAGGTTTAACAGTGTGTTAAATCTAACATAACTCCTGGGTCATACTTTCTTTCAACTAACCATTAACAAAATTTGTAACAAACCGAAATGAACTGACCTTGAAAACAGTCGGTCAGTGTACAAAATCTGTTTGCCAAAATCTATAATAAACTGGTGAATAAAAACAAATAAAATCTGTCTCACTTTGCATTGAATATTATTTTAAAACAAAAGTTTGACAGCGAATTGGTACAACAGAAAAACAGAATTTTACAAATTCTAAATTCTACTTCATATAAGCTAAATTCTGACATCGTCTGACTTTATAGTCATTGTAACATTCTCATCAAACAGTTGCATTTTCACTCTGCGTATGAAATCTAGGACGCCCCCCCCCCTCCCGAAAAACAAACACACTTAAAAAAAACCAAAACATTTGTATCATTGAGTAAGCCCAGGTCAGTTAGTGGGTACTAAAAATCAAAGATTTGAGAAAAAAAAAATAATGAAAAACCAAATCTGGCCGAGTTGAAAAAAAAATTAATTTTTGGGACAACAAAACTTACTGCCAATGAATTGGGAAACACGAAAAAGAGCATAACATAAATTCTGAAACTCTACCTATGATTCATACAAGCCAGATTCTGAGTTCGTCTGACATTGCAGCAAATCTGTGCTCATCTCCACAGCTTCATGGTCAAATTTCATTGACTGTACGAATTATAATATCGCTCTCGCCAAATGGACACAATTTCACTCGTCTTACGAAACGTAGGACGATTGATGCGACATTATGTAAACCGAGGCCAGTCAGTACTAGAGTTGGCAACATTGTAGCACTTGTCGGAAAAGGTGTAAAACTTAATCAGACTCACCTGACACTGACTATTATGGTAAGGAAATTTTATGCTGATATGTATATCAATCAACAATGTGTAGTCACGTTTAGTGAAAGAATCAAAATCAAAGACATCAAAAAAATAAAAAAATAAAAAATAAAAATAAAAAAAATACGGTATTACACAAATTGTATACTTCTTGACTTCATAGAGGATTAATGTCCATTTATAATCGATGTTTGTGTTTGAATTCATACAAGAAAATAATTTCGCTGTCTTTAAGTGTGTGTGTGTTTCTTCTTTACATCCGGTTAAATGGTTATCAAATCTACCCTTTTCTCTCTTCTTGCACCGACTGTGTAATATTATCACTAGGGTTGTAGAGTTCATAAGGGTGGTAGGGTATTGTAGTTCTCTTGAAAAGGGTATTGTAGAGAAGTTATATGCTAGAAACGGTTTTCCTTTGTTTGCAATGGATGGATAGTTGATGTAGTTTTAAAATTAAAATTCACATGTTATCCCGAGAGAGACCTATTTGACGTTTGTTTTACATTTTCCCTTGTCTCTATACAGATTCATAATATTAAAACCTATAGATGTTTTTAACATTACATTTCCCAGTAGAGGTCGGAGAGCTGTACCATGTTGAGTTTCCGTTATTGACCATAGGGCCCAAATTATTAAAGCCTCATTGTTGTATTACACTGGTCTATAGACAATATACTTCCGAAATAAATGTTGTCAAACTTTACTAATTTTGGGTCACTCAGAACGAAAATGATGCTTAAAATTGTTGATTGGCTCAAGTTTTAAAGATCTGATACCGTGTCAGTATATACGACCCTTGACTTGGGAATAGCGGAGGAAAAGTGAGTAATAAAGGGAAGGGATCTCAATTTAAACCAGAAATGACTCAAATACATCTTTGACAGGATCTATGAATAAATCTGTGACTGGGTTTGGACAGTACTTGCTTTTTAGGCAAAACAATGAATGATGCAATCTGAAGCTGGTATTGCATCATACGTGATATGAGTTGCATCATGTTATTCCAGGAAGCCATGGTAGATGCAATCACAACTAAGCTTACATCACTCAGCTGAACAAATTGCCCTACATCAGCTTTAGGTATCATAGTATCGTGCTCTCTTATTTGTCAGTGTTTGATTTTGCAAAGGGACACATTTCTGTTTAGCCAAAGTGAGCCTCGTACTTGTATGAACAATGCAGATAACTTCTGCTATGTTTGTGGTGAAGTGACTTTTTCATCACAAAAGCGCAGTATAACCACAATGGTTAAGAAAGCATATCACCTTTGTTTTGGTTGCAAAATTGGAGATCAGGACAAGAGATGGGCCCCACACATATGCTGCAACACTTTTGCAACAAATCTTCGCCAGTAGTTGAATATGAAAAAGAGATCCATGTCTTTTGCAGTGCCAATGATTTGGAGAGAGCCAAAAGAAGAAAAAGTGGACTGTGCACGAATTATCCAAACATTCCATCAACTATACGCCCAGTACCCCACAGAGAAGGACTGCCGGTTCCAGATGCACCAGAATCATTCTCATTTGAGTCAGACGAGGAAGAGGAAGAGGATGAAACTTCTAGTCCTGAACCATCAATGTCACATGACCCTTATTTTCTCCCATCCTCCCCTGTGAAACACACCTCATAACACAAGGCAAACTGAATGACCTTATCAGGGATTTGGAAATGTCCAAGAGTAAGGCAGAACTTTTGGGCTCCAGACTACAGCAGTGGAATCTACTGGCAGGCGATGCTAGTGTTTCCACGTTCTGTGACTGTCCAAAGGATCTTTCCCATTCTTTTTCATGGAAGGTGATCTTATAGCCGGCAACAACATCGATGGTGTAATGGCAGCTCTCAACATCGTTCATGATCCAGATGAGTGGAGACTGGCAATGTTTTGCCATCAATTCCAGTTGGTCATGCAGTCCATATGAAGGAAACCTATGAAAACATGAAACAACTTTTGAGGTGCATAAACTATGACCAACATCAGTGGCAGCTTTGTGGCAATTTGAAGGTTCTTGCTCTCCTTGCTTGGTCTGCAGACTGGATACACAAAGTACTGCTGTTTTCTCTGCGAATGGGATAGTCATGTGAGAGATTCCCACTACATCAAGAGAGATTGGCCACTCCGACAGTCACTGCAGCCTGGAAGGAAAAGTGTTCAGCATCCACCACTTGTTGAATCAAGGAAGATTGTGTTACCACCCTTGCACATCAAGCTGGGTCTGATGAAGAACTTTGTCAAAGGCCATAGACAAAACACAAGCAGCTTTCAAGTACCTCCGTGGAAAATTTCCAAGGTTAAGTGAAGCTAAAATAGAGGAAGGTGTTTTTGTTGGTCCTCATATTTGTGAACTTCTTCGAGATGATGCATTTGACTGTGCACTGCGTGGCAAGGAAAAGACGGCATGGAAAGCCTTCCAGTTAGTGGCAACAAGTTGTCTCGAAAACAATAAGGCATACAACTACAGTGAGTTGGTGGAAAACCTCCTCAAGGCATACAAAAGCCTTGGTTGCAACATGTCACTCAAGATACATTTTTGTGCACTCTCATCTAGATTTGTTTCCACCGAACTGCGGAGCAGTGAGCCACGAGCATGGCGAGTGATTTCACCAGGACATTGCAACAATGGAGAAACGCTATCAGGGCAAATGGAGCCCATCAATGCTTGCAGACTATTGCTGGACAGTGACAAGAGATGCTCCATTTCATGAATACAAGAGGCAAGCCGCGCCGAGTATACACTGAATAAGGACTTATATATATATATATATATATATATATATATATATATATAGTTACGTGTAGGCTCGTACAAAATTAACAAAAGAAAAGAGTGAAGCCAACAAGCTTTGTAAATTTTAACAAAATAATTTATTTCCCTAGAAAACATGTAAAAATAGGAAATAGGACTTACGGTTTGTGAATATAATCCAAAAATTAATCCTAAAGTTGAAAAAATATAAGTCCTATCGCTAAACAGTTCTAATTGAATCCAGGTTCGAATCTCGATGAAATTCCAATATGAAGGCGATGACGTCAGATGAGGTCGTTGCACTTATGGCAACAGATCCTCGTTGAATCACAGTTTATGTTTCTGTTTAGAATTCCAGAATAAATTTCCACTGAATTCTTTGTTCCAGAACTTTTTATAAAAAAGTACACTTGTTTAGTTTTCTAGAGAATAAATTATTAAATCCCAAGAAACAGATGAACTTCAAAAACAATCTGGCATCAACAATAGAAACACCTTGTACCCTCAAGGTGTAAAGATACGACTGAATAAATTTAATACCAATTGGTTGTTTTAAGCCTCGATTTTAGATCATATGGTGGCTCATGTGATGGATTACATGACCACTAATTTGAACATCACATTTAAAGAAATGATAATTTGCACGCACGCCTTAAAAGATTTAGCGAATCTTACTATAAGATTCAATAAAAAGAGTTGTTCACAAATTAGAACCACCAAGCAAGCAAAAAATGACCTTGGCAATAGCCAATCGTTTTATCTTGATGTTTACAAGATCTATGAACCAGGGTGAGCTGAAAATAGTGCTTAAGTCATACTTGTGCGTTCTAAACAAACTGAATATACTGGGAAAAATATCAAATCCCGTGAAAATAATCATTACAATAAAATGTAATGAAACAAAAATAAAATTAAAAAAAAGATTTTAAAACTAACACACATGTAATTAAATTACATATACGTAACAATATATATAATAGTCTTTTGCCTTTTGTTTCATAATAAAATTATTTATATTGCCCTTTTGCTGTTAAAAGTGTTACATAAACAGGACAGGTGAAATATTATCATTTAAAGCAACCATAAACACATGAAAAGACTTAGGTTTACAATTTATGATTAAAACTCTACTATCTACACAATATACACAGAAGTAAAATGTAAAAACTTAAATATCTTGGAAACAGTAGTCAATCAATTGATTTACTTGTCATACTTGAATTCAACACATCAAAATCCATAATAAATAGCACATTTTATCTCTGAAGGAGACGACTTCTAAAAAATTGTAGACCAGTGTTATCGGCAGAGATCCTATAAATCCATATTTATAAACCTATGGATATTTTGAATGTAAGAGTTCCTATCTTGTCCCTGGATTGATCCATCATGTCAAACCTATGGACATTTTAACATACGATTTCCCCTTGTTATAAACCCACAAACATGGCAGCCTATTGTTAATTTCCCTTTGTATTGCAACTGCCGCAAAAGATAAGGGTGGCTGAATGTTGAATTCACATTGACACTTACAACCCGTGGCTGCCAAATGTTAATTCCAATAGACACCCCAAAGACATAGTATACTACTTCCAGTCTTTTAGTAATGCTGCAGTTAAGCTCAGGAATTCTCTTCTTAATAATTTTCGGTCAACCATCATACTTTAACAATTTTAAATGCCTCATAAAGATCTGGTCTCTAAGCGTATTGTGCAAATGCTTTATATGTAAACACGAATAAAGGAGTTGCTGTAATAAACTGCTGCATATTTAATGTTTAAGTTGAAAGTCTTGTATATTTGATTTTCGCTTTAAATTTTAGTTACCTGCATGAAGTCTTATGTTGCTTACAGTCTTAGACTGATTTTCATCGCGTTTAGATGATACATTCCTTGGCATTTTAAAGTATCATTTGTTTTATCGTGTTTGTTTGTCAAAATTAACCGTATTTCTATTTGATAGCGATATGCATGACTGCTGTTCAACTTCACTATTCCGTCTTTCGATATAAGACAGAGAACTTCCAGGTTTATTTTTATTTTCGTACTATAGGGACACTTAAGTTAAAGTATAATCCATGTATCATTTCGTTGAAAAGTAAATATCCTTATCGACAATTAAATCTGATTTTATCTTGAATATACGTAATGACTGATGGTCACGTGTGTAGTTTTTAAATATTTTTAACATATAGTTATTTTGTTATTTAGTCGTGAAGTTTTGCTTGTAGCTTTCGGTTACTTTTGATTCATGCATTTTGTTCTCATAAAACATGGCCTGCTCTTAAATTTATTACAATCAAGAAACGGATCGTAGGCCTTGCATGTAGATATGCTGCCCTATTAGCGAAATCAATCAGCTGCATGTACATCCGAGGTTGTCGTTGTTTTAACCAGCGACCAAAGCTATCTGGATGCTCTGTGTTTCCAAGGTTAACTATAATAGAAAACGCAGAAGATGTTCCGATTAGGTATCACGGTACCAATTGTTTTTCCATAGACCTCAATGCTAATGTTTTGTGAAATAAATATACTTTCTATCCTACCTCAGCATGCATGTTACCCATTGTCACAGAGAACAATGTTAGATTGTCAATTTGACAAGGGCAGAACCAGGTACTCCATTGCATTTAAGAGAGATAACTCTGCTGGAACTAGACATGGGTAAGAGTTATCTAGTTACACCAGACACATTTTCAGTCATGCGTACCACATTTTAAAAAAATCATAAAAAATACAAAATGTGATATAGTTATGAATTAACATAATACCACATGTTGCCAAGAGGCTCAACTTTTATTAAGCCTAACAGAAAGTACAACTCTTACATAATGCACCAATCACAGCTAGTTGTGTGGTTTATTTCTGAATGCAATGTTCCTACACCTTAAGCTCCACCCACCTGGGGTTGTACAATTGGAACCGTTATACCATTTGGCATATGGGCATGTTCGATTGGTCATTGCTATGTCAAACTGTTACTTTCATACTTCTTCCAATCGGATGGTGACTTTTTGTTATTCGATTGGGATTCTATATATTCCGACTTAAATTGAGTTTCCTCTAACCCTTCACACCCTATTTTAGATATTGGCAAGTATACATAAGGTAGACTCTTTGTACATAACATAATATAGCTAATGGTATTCTTCTGAGAAGATAAATCACTTTCCTATCTATTTTATGCTGGTAGGGCTTGATGTAACCTTGCTAGGTAGTACATAGGTACCGTATGAGGTGTCGGTGAATTCGAACTTTTTTAATAGGCAATACTCTCTGACCCTTCACCCCAGCCTGAATGTCAGAATATCAAAAATAGAGTGGGAAAGATAAAAGGAAACTCAGACTTATTCCGACTGTACTAATTCCCAAAGCATCATGCCAATAAATGCGGATCTATCTCCATATTTGGCATGGCACTGTGTGCAATATGCAATTATTATCCGTGATCAGAATATTTAATATTTATTTAAAGTCTCCATGTTATTGCTAAATTTACCGAAAACGCAGCATTGTCGACTTGAAGGAGGCGTGACGCCATCTTTATTGTATCCAAGCCACCTATTCGCCTGGAACAGTCCGCTCTGTGCCAGAAAAGACTTATTGTTCGATTAGGATTCTCTTTGCTCTGACTGTGCTGATTCCCAAACAAACATGCCCCTAGTTTCACTTTTGATACAGTAGTCTATATGACAGATGATCAGATGGGGAGTTGATTTACTTACGGTAATCAGATGTATATACATGTATGTTTGTAATACGGAAATTATTTAGTAAGAGCCATTGTATGGATGTATGGATATATTCGTGTGATAAATTTAGTAAGAGCCACAGTTAAATATAGATCCAAACTTTAAGCGACACGATTGAGATATCTCAGCAGGGTGAACTATAGGCATTATTTTCTTTTTTATAAAACAAGTTCCTGATTTAATATAGAGTGTTGCAAAGTGGTCCTATATAACGGGGAAGAAATATAAAATAAAACTTACGCACGTATTCCGAGTAATAGGTAGAACTACCGTTTAAAGTCCGATATATAAGGAAGAAAAACAAATTGCGATCAACCGAATTATTGGAAATCGTAGTTAAGTACTCATTTCACAGTTGAAATGCCAGTTTAATAATATCTAATCCTTGCCAAGCAGTGAATTTACATTATTCAGCAGGGTTTCACAATTACATTCAAAGTAAGTACAGATGTAAAACTCTCTTTATGCCCATCACATGAAATTTCATATAAAGGTTGTAGAAGTCAGAGCACCTCTTACGATAAAGACACTTTTTTTTCCGAAGGGGCCTTTGTTGAGATTCTTAAAGTTATGATGATATTTTTAATTAATTTGACAATGAAAATTTACATTCAATATTCACATTGTTATCAAATTGTACTAAAACAAGTATAATCATAAGGAACATAAAACAAAGCAAAGATAGCAATGTGGCCAGAAAATATTTTTTTTTAAAGTAAAGAATCCAGAAAAAGAGTAAGTTGACAACTTCTGTTTTATATAATGGACTGAATACTTTGTGCACATTAAATGATAACATGTTAGCTTTATACATGTAAACAATAATTATGAAGTCATGCATAACATTTATCTAGAAAACAAAAAAATAGTCTATTAGTAGCTCTAATTAAATTCCTATCACCACCATTTTACATGATGACTTGAGAAAAAAATCTGCTTTTAATTGTATCATATACAAATAAGTAGCTAGCACAACCACTTTTATAAGTGCCCAATCCCCATCTAATATTTTTTGTTTTGTTTTAGGTGCTCAGGCACTTGATTTAGTTTTCTACAGAAATGATTTATTTACCATTAAAATATTCTTGCAAAATATGCATTTTGTTCATATATATTTTCAGATTTTGTTCTGTCTATTTTTCATTCAGTATGTATTTGCTTTGTATGTTAAAGCAGACTAGCTCTAATACTGATTGTATTTCATAGCTGAAGTAACAGATCAGGACAAAAATAGAAAAATAATACTCTTATGTGTTCTGAAACACTATTCTATTCATGTTCTTGTTATATTTATTACATGTATCAAAGGTGGAAGGGATGGTGTTAAGAACAACAGTTTACCTCAGATATTTAGTACAGAACTAAATACACCAGTATGGTTAATTTTTGAAGATTAAAATTTGGTAGCGTGGCTGCAGTGTTTGTTTTTATTGATGAAAAACTAGGAAAAGTTGTACAATGTCATATTGGGCATTCACCTTACACAAGGAATACACTTTATTCAACCATTGTGTTAAAAATTAAAACATACTATTATCATTAAAAAGTGTATAATGATGTAATTGACTATTTTTCATGGTGCATTTATTTTATCTCCAAGTATCACAGCAGCTGATGTAATATTAATGACCATGGGTCTTTTGTTTTTAATATCATCAATACTATATTTCATATTGTACACAGCCTCTCATTAATTATTCATTCCACATCAGAGCCAAGTTGGCCATGGGATCATGTGTCAGGTAATATGGCAGTTAGTGATAAACGGTGATAGCATAAATTTAAATTAAAAAGAAATGTGCTTTCCTGTGAGAGTTTACATAGTTGTGCTTTCTGTCTTTTTGGATTTTCAAGCTGGAAAGGTAATAATTTTTACTTACGTACCATAGATGTAAATCCTCATACAACTATTGTGAAATGATAAAACAGTCAAAGTCATCTTTGGGTTTGTGGCAGGGTGCCCCCCTTTTTTTGAAAGCTGGATCACTACATGAAAAAACTGCTAATTAAACATACCTAACAAGTATAGTTAACTGACTTTTAATTATATTTTGATGCATTTGCTCATGATTTGCTTTAAATGATGTCACAACATCATTTGTGATTGTTATTATCATGTTTGTTTTGTAAAGAAAATAACTGATGAGTTTATGAACCAAAATAACATAGTAATGATGTGATTAAATAAATAAAACATATGTTTATTGTTAACCAGAGGAAATATGCTTGTATGATGGAGAGAAATTAGGTGTCTTGAAAGGAGAAACAAACTTACATGACTCACAATTATTTCAGATCTGTTGATCAACAAGTACATTACAAAGCATGAAAAATAAAGTAACTAAAATGATGAATTGGGCAAAGAGGAATTACTATCAGTCAGTTTGAGAAAATAATTGCAATAAGAATTCTATGTGGAAAGTTTTTAACAAATTATGTACAGGTAAAAGTTTCACAAGGTCATCCAAAATCCAACAAGATAATTAGGAAGGCTAGATTATGTATGAAAATGTTCAGATAGTGAATTCATATGATGAATTCTTTGTCAAGATAGCTTCCAGAATTAAGGAATCATTGTAAACTCAAGTCCCAACGAACAAAGAAATTTCTGTTTAGAAAAAATTTCAAGCTGATAAAATTGTTGTTATCTCTGCAATACCAAATGAAAACATTTTAAAACTTTTGCAAACAGTTATGAAAATGTAATCAACAGGCCTACATAATACTGGACCGTGGTTCTTGAAGCCTGTTGTAAATATAACATCTGACAGCATAGCTTACATATGCAATATAAACATATCCACTTCAGTGTTTCCCAGACATGGAAATTGGCAAAGGTTACCCCCATTCACAAGTCTGACAGCAGAGATGTCAGTAACTATAGACCCTTATCTATCCTACCAACTCTGTCCATACTACTTAAAAAACAATGTTCATAACAAACTTTTGATATACCTGTCAGCCTATATATGTCACTAAAAGCAATCAGAAGTCACTCCTCTTTGACAGCCGTGGTCTCCATGGTAGATACACTGTATATGGATTACTTCCTTGGAACAAGGAAAATTTGATCCATACTTGTTGATCGTAGAAAAGCTATTGACTACGTTGATTATGACATTCTTATCAATTGTTGAACATTTATCAATGAGACAATTCATGATGGATTGGTTTACATCATATCTAACAAGGAGCAAATTGTGTGTCAAGATAAGGGGCAGTTTTTCTAAAGAAGAACCAATTACTTGTGACTACAGGGATCAATCCTGAGCCAATTCCTCTTTCTCATTTTCATATATAATCTTCCGCTGAAAATAGGCAACTGTTATTTCATCTACCAACCTATATGCAGATGACACCACTCTATCAGATTTCAAGCAGCTAAAAATCAAACTAGAAATCTCTTCAGATAACCTTACTTAGATTCCTGGTGGAAGGAAAATGGCATGAAAGTAAATACAGACAAGACTAAAGTGTTAATGATTACTAGCCAATAAAAGACAGCATAATAAAAAATAAACATTTTGAATCTTAAGTTGAAAGACATTAGTCTACAATCCATGACAAAATCCCCGGGGTTGATGGCTGACAAATAATTGCAACTGAATGATGAACATTGTCTGTGGTTATTAAGCTTGATAAGACCTTGTCTTTCAACTTAGATTAATATATTATAAAACTTATATATAGCCATACCTAGACTGATGTAATGTTACTTTGGGAAAAACTTCTGACAAGAATATTTTGCAAATTATTTTGCTTGCAAAAATAATAGAGTTTGCAGACTTGCTAAATAATTCTGAAAACACAATGAATGACATTAAAATGTTTGCATTAAGTGAATGAATATTTTTGAGAAAGACCAGACTTGCGCACAAAGTTTCAAACAACATGGTTCCATTATATGTCAATAAACTATTTCATGCTAGAATGTTATAAGGCAACAATCCCAATTTAAGATCAATTTCAGCTAACAACCTTTCCATCCAAGCCATATAAAGAGCTCTTTAAGAAAAGTTTTAAATATTCTGTGCCACTAATTTGGAACAGAATGACAAAGGAAATTAGTGAAAGCACAAATAGAAATGCATTAAATTATAATCTAATTCAATGGATGAAAAGTGGAACCTGTTTGATTTGACAACTACATTACAACTTGAAGTATAAATTCTCAAACTTTCCACTTTGTTGTCTCACTATCATAGTACTGTATATACACAGTGTACCTAGCTAGAGCATGTCCTTACAACATTTTCTGTTTATGTATTATGTCAGTATATAAATGTAACTTATCAATGCTCTTTGTATGTAAATCTGTATATAACAGAGCCACAAGGAAGATTGGTTCTGCAGAACTAATTGTGTCACACTCTTCCATTAAAGTCTTTATTATTATTATTATTATTATTATTATTATTATTATTATTATTGATCCTAATTCATTGATGAAAATTGGCATGTGAATGCATATGAAAATTGGTACATAGATGTGCTTCCAAGAAGGAAACTTTATCTTACCAAAAGTAGGTTACTGTGATCTATTTTTCTGCATTAGTGAGCTTTCTTATTTCCAGCCACTCTTACATTACACCCTCACTATCTTAGACCCTGTTTCATTTCTGCTTAGTATTTGGATGCATCTCAAGGAAAGTAACACAATATGCCCAAATTAGGACACTGGCCTATTTTTCATGCTCTTGTGACTTTTTGTATTGTTTACTCATTGTTTCCTATTTTACCTTTACATGGAAATTGTTGTTCTGATTATCTCAGTGAGAGTAACTCATCCATAGCAAAATTTGATCACTCTGACCTACTTTTGTGCCTGAGTGACCTTGTATTTTCAGTTATATGATCTTTACATCCTCAGTATCTTGGACCCTATTTCACGTACGCTCAAGAAAATGTTTATATGCCTGCATCTTAAGGAGATTAATGTGAACATACTAAGCTGGATCACAGTGACTAATTTTTCATACATGAGTAAAATTTGTATTTGCAGCTATTTGTTTGGTATGTTCTCTGTATCTTTAACCCTGTTAATTGTAGACTAATTAATTTTATTTTCCTACAGTAATAAAACTTTATATGTCAATGCAGCTCAATGAGTAGTATATTACAATAAATATTTCCTTACTCTAAGTGGTGGCTTAGTCATTGACTAATATACTCATAATGAATCTACAGTGGTTCCATTCCTGTACAGACCAGGCTGGCTTGGATGTTATGGCATCTTTGCAAGGCAGTTAACTCCCATTTCCTTGGCATCAGTCTTCCATATCGGTCAGTATATTACCAGCTGCTCTGATGCTGAGTGGTTCTGTGTTCATTTGAATTTTTGGCCTGTTATTTACAATCATGGTTGCTGTGAGGTTGAATAAGGGTCAGACACTTTAATCAAACAAGATGAATCATCTTAGAATCTTGAATATACTGGAATGGTCACATCATAGATCTAGACCTGTCATCGCTTAAAGTGCCATCAAGTCAGAGTCTATGTTGTTTGTTCTAATTATAATTTGAAGCAAACTTTGATCTGCCATTGCATTGTTTGATGATAGATCAAGGTCTACACCGATCTCAGTTGAGAGAGTTTTACGTATGAGTAGATATGGTAATTATTTTATTTTTCAGTGTACAGGAGTGAGCATTGCAGACAGTGTAGATGTGGATCAGCATCTTAAACTGTTGCCAGTGTCATGTCCACAGATAAGACACAGAATATGGCAGATTTAAATCTGCAGTTTGAAGCTTGGCTTCGGAGAAGGGGTGGAAATAATTTTCCCCTTGCAGAGAAAGTAGTCATTCCTACAGAGAGACTTGATATGGCCCAAGATGACAGCACTAAAAAGAACTGTCAAACTGTGACCATTAATGCAAAGGAAGAAGTTCTAAGACATCTAAGGGAGAGCAATCAGAGAAACCAGATGCAGGGACAAAAGGGAGATAATCGAGCCACACAAAATTGCACAGAGAGAGCTAATTCTGTAACAGTTGATGGGAGTAGGAATGGAGTAAGTTATGTAAAACACTAGATTTGCATTTGATTCATTCTTGATAAATATATCTATCATGTAGCTCACGTAATTTTAGTAGAAGGACCATTGTAGCACATTATGAAAAGATTCAACATAGAAATTATAGAGCACTTTTCAAGGTATGGCATTTGTCCCAAATGAGAAGTTACACTCATTTGGGCATTGTATTATGCCAATCTTCTTCATAAAGAAACAGATCTACGTTAGTTATGATTGAAGTTTATTTTAAATGTGGGCATTTAGATGTTTAATTCCTCCAGGAGTCTATATTACTTAAATTGAAAAAATGATATTTTTTATCTGCAAAACCATTTTATCCACATTTTGTAACACTTGTGTGATTTGAGGTGCTATGTGAAGATATAGCTTATCTTGAGGTTTCAGATTTGAACATTTGGACATTTTTAATTTCCACAAGAATTTGTCTTGCATGTTTGTTCAGTGTATCAGTAGGGCATGTGCCTTACAGGAAGAATTTAGTCCCAGACTATTGCATGTCATTTTATTAATGTAAAAAATCAAACTTGTGCCAGTTTAAAAGTGATAAATTGACTCACTACTAATAATGAAAGCTTGTTTACTTATACTTGCTTGGAGAAGGGCAAAGCAGAATTAATAAAAGATATAGTGAGACATCCTTTGCACACTTAAAGCAGCAATATCACTAACATGGACTGGTTGTCCTGTGTTCCCATCTAAGCAGACATGTCTTCCAGAATGATCTGGAAAACCAGTCAAAATGTGGAGTATCATGTGTTGGGTTTGCTTCTCAAACATGTGATAATTGTTCAGGTTATCTTAGTCACCTTGTGATACAATTGTCCCAGAGCAAAGTTTACTCAATTGATGTTTGCAACATCATAAGTCAGGCATGTGTTTTGTTTCATAGCTTATCAGATGCTCTTGATCAGACTTATGATTAATTGTTTTTAGATAAATGTCTGATTGGAAGAACACCAAAAGAGGATATGTACATGGTCTCAAGTTGTAAGAGTGAAAAATGGGAGAAAATTTAATGGTTGAAGACAAAGTTATACATGAGAATAATTTGCTTATTTTTGAAATAGTTTATTTATACTGTGTAAAGAGAAACATGTAAAATACTGTACATAGTTTCTGACCAGTACATTTCAGATGCCACTTGTGTCTGAGGTGATTCTGGTAACTCAGCTTGAACTATAGGTAGTAAGTGATGAACCTTAATTACAGTGATAGATACAATTCGTTCTTGCTATTATTACTAACTTTCATTACACTGATTTTATTTTGAAATCTTGTTTTACTAACATTGCCAATAACAAGGCAGAGATACTATAGTGGAGCAGTTTCAGAATTGGATAACTTTGTTGTACCATCTACTTATGCAGGGCAACAATGGGATGAGTAAGAAGCTTGTTAGGACAAGTCACTGTCATGGACAAAGGGGCAGAAACTGTATTTGTACAGCCTTGCATACATGTGTATATACCTGCATATGTCATAGATACAATTGGGAATAACTCAGCCAGACCTGGTGGATTGATCTGCTGTTGTACAAAAGTGAACATTAGAGACCCTGATATGCTGGTGTATTAATAGACCAACTAGATGTGGACTGATCAAATTCTGTCTGAATGTACAGACCCTGACATGTCAGTATGTATTAATAACTTAGCTAGACCTGGTTTGATCTGCTCTTGTATAAAAGTGAAATGTACAGACTGACATGCTGGAGTGTTCATAACCTAACTAGACCTGGATTGGTCCACAGTTGTACGAAGTGATCAGTGCAGATGCTAACATGCTGGTGTATTAATAATATAACTAGTTCTGGATTGGCCAACAGTTGTGCAGAAGTGAATGGTATGGGCCCTGACATGCTGGTATATTAATGGCATGGATTGATCTACTGTTGTACAAAGTGAAGAGTACAGACCCTGACCCACTGGTGTATTAATTATTATATATTTATTGATAATGCTAACATGCTGGTGTATTAATAATATAACTAGTTCTGGATTGGCCAACAGTTGTGCAGAAGTGAATGGTATGGGCCCTGACATGCTGGTATATTAATGGCATGGATTGATCTACTGTTGTACAAAGTGAAGAGTACAGACCCTGACCCACTGGTGTATTAATTATTATATATTTATTGATAATGTGCAGTGCATGTCCAGCCATTTAACAGCATCATCATCAGCAAGGAGTAGAGCCTGCAGTCCACCAGGGAACTTTGTCAGTGGACAGTTGTTCACAATGTATGACATGGTCTGCAGAGCACCACAGCTACAGGAAGAGTCAGTTGCAGGCCCCATTGGACAAGGCTGACTGCACAACGACCCTGACCTGTCCAGAAATGGTTCAACTTGGTCCAGAGATGTAATGGAAGGTTGAAGCAGGAAGGCAGACAGATGGCTCAGCTATGAGGGAGTGGTTTATAACATCTGTTGAAGACCTCTCATAACTCCATGCTGAAATAGCTGTCACATCCTCAAGCAATGGACCTAACCAGACTGGATGTCTTGAAGTCAAGCAGACTGCTGGATGTGAGGTGATATCCATGTGCAGTGGAAGTTTCTCCCTGGAATAAACCTTAGCCAGCAGTTTTGTGGTTGCTTCCTGGCGACAGAGATGTGGAGAGGAATTTTGCTGAATACCAGCAACCAAGGTAAAGGAGTGAAATGTAGTGTTCCAGAGATTATGCACATTGTTGTGTTCAGCTGGATGTCAGTTAGCTTGGTATGGGATGATTGAGCCCATACAGGAGTGCAATACTTAGCTGATGAATAACAGAGGGCCAGTGCTGATGTCTTGAGTGCCTGAGCACTAGCGCCCCAGGTTGAGCCAGCCAGTTATGGAGTAGTAGGTTGTTTCGATTGCTCAGTTTTGCTGCAGTTTTCTTTAGGTGGTTATAGAAAGTCACTGATCTGTCCAGAGTCACACCAAGGTATGTTGGTGTTGGGTCATATTTTATGTGCTGCCCATTGAGGAGGATACAAAGCTCATGGTTTGCATTTGCATTGTTAAGGTGGAAGACACTGGAGACTGTCTTTGTTGTCCTTGGCTGTTAGAGCAATTTTTTGAAGAAGTCCATCATTTCCTCCAGGTCCTTGTTCAGTACCTCCTCAAGCTCAGTAAATGACTTTGGGTTCTGAGAGCAATGTCATCTGCATTATACATGAACTTGCATGACTCTGTTTCAGGCAAGTCATTAATATAAACATTTAACAGACTTGGCGAAAGAACAGACCCCTGTGGGAGCCCATTAGTCTATTGTCTCCATGAACTGCAGCTCTCTCAGATGTACACTCAGAAGAAATAGTTTGATAGTCTCAACCATCCAGTGTGGCAATACTCTGGAAATTTTCAGCAACAGCCCTGCATGCAAGACTGTGTCATATGCTGCTGTTAGGTCAAGGAAAACAACTCCAGTTTTAAGGTTCCTCTGAAAACCGCTTTCAACAAACATAGCCAGGGCAGGGACTTGATTGTAAGTGCTGTGGCCATGCCTGAAGCCTGCCTGCTCAACAGTTATGATATTCTCTAAGTCTGGACTGATTCTCTGGAGAATCAGGTGCTCCAGTATCTTGGAATAGACAGAAAGCAAGGAGATTGGCTGATAGCTCGCTGCGTTATGGGGATGCCAGGCTTTGGGATCGCAATAATCTTTGCCTGGTGTCACAAAGTCAGCATGCACTTTTCCCTAACAACGCGGGTGTATAAAGCGGTGAGCCATACGTTTGTCTTCGGGCGATGATACTTAAGGAACTCAGGCAGGATATTGTCATATCCTGTTGCATATCACCTTTTCAAGCTCTGTTGTAAATACCTCTGGAGTATTTTGATCTAGTTCATCTGACTTCCAATGGCAGTATTGTCACCACTCATCTTGTACTTGACATCAGTGCTGTTTCTCCATGTCTGCTTTTGCCATTTGTAGTAAGTGGCTAGCAACAGCATTTGGTTTGACAACAAGATGGACTTGTACTGGTGGTTGCTGAGCAGTGCCAAGTCAGTGAATCAAGCTCCAGTATTTCCAGCTGGAGCCTGTGAAGTTGAGTGACCCTGTAGTTTCCTCCCAGTGAGTGTCCAGGGATTCAATCAGGTGATCTGCTATGCCCGGGTCTCCTGAGGCTTCATACTCCTTGAGAAGGGTCTGACACTCTTCATCCAAACACTAGTGTATTAATAATATAGCTAGACCTGGATTGATCTTCTGTTGTACAAAAGTGAACAGTACAGACTCTGACACACTGGTGTGTTAATGGCATGGCTAGACATGGATTGATCTACTGTTATACAAAAGTGAATAGTACAGACCCTGACATGCTGGTGTATCAATAATCTAGCTAGACATGGATTGAGTGGCGGTTGTACGAAAGTGAACACTACAGAACCTGACATGCTGGAGCTATGATGAATTCGATGGTACAGATGTTTTATTCTTATTCTTAATGAGATAATACACTTTGGAGAATATTCTGTCCTTCTGTATCCATACTAGTCATGTCATCTTTCATTGTTAGAACTAGTGAGAATTAGCAAAAAATAATCCATCATATCCCACATAATGTGGGATGGGAAACTCACACCATTACATATGTTGTGGGATTGTGAATCACACCATTGCACATGATGTGGTATAGGGAAGTCACACACCGGTTCACATGATGTAGGATAAGTCACATGCCAGTATATTTGATGTGGGAAAGGGATTCTCAGACCAGTGCACAGGATGTGGTATAGGTAATCACACCATTGCATTTGATGTGGTATATGGAATCACACACCATTGCACATGATGTAGGATAGGGAAGTCACACACCATTGCACATGAAATGGTATTGGAAATCACACACCATTGCATTTGATGTGGGATAGGGAATCACACACCATTGCACATGATATGGGATAGGGAAGCCACACACCAGTATACATGATGTGGGATAGGGAATCATACACCATTGCATTTGATGTGGGATAGGGAATCACACACCAGTGCATTTGATGTGGGATAGGGAATCACACAACATTGCAGATGATGTAGGATAAGGAAGTCACACACCAGTGCACATGATATGGTATAGGAAATCACACACCACTGCATTTGATGTGGGATAAGGAATCACACACCATTGCACATAATGCAGGATAGGGAAGTCACCCACTAGTGCATTTGATGTGGGATAGGGAATCACACATCATTGCACATGATGTAAGATAAGGAAGTCACACACCAGTGTACATGATATAGGACAGGGAATCACAAACCAGTGCACATGATATAGGATAGGGAAGTCACACAACATTGCATTTGATGTTGAATACAGAATCACACGATTGCGTGCGACATAGGATAGGAAAATCACACACCAATACACATTACTGGTTCTGTCTTTATTATTTGAAACTAATATAATAGTGAGAAATGATGAATTTGTGTAGAGACCAGTTTTTCCAGTGACTCAACTGAACTAACATCTTTATGAGTCTAAACTTAGGGTTAAAAGGTAAAAAATATGATGTCATTGAATTAATAACTTTTTAAGTTGTAACATGGTTATCAAATAAGTAGTTATTCAGCATTTATTCTAATGATAGGCAAGTGCGGGGAGCTGGTGGGGAGGGGAAGAAAAGTATATGAAGAAATAAAAAAGTCACATCACAGTGGAAACCACTTATTGAAGGCAAGATAATATAATTTATCGACCTGTTGATATATTCTTTAGGTTCAGACCCTACAAAATGAGCAGAGGAGTGATGTAGAAGAGTCAGAGGCTATCACAACAAGGAGTGGTCCAAGAACAAGTACATTTCATCAGAATCCAGTAGAGACCTCCACAGTTTTACAGACAGATGTTGGACATAAACCATCAGGCACTGACCAAGCTGCACATGAACAACCTTCAAATGATGTTTTACATAATTCCACAGTTACTGGAATAATCACTCAACAGCCTCATGTAGGTGATATCCCGTGTAACCAACCACCACCATCTAGTGACAGTGGACCAATTACTGTGACCCTTTCTCAGTCACATGATAATAGAAGTCAGTCAGGTCCATCGACATGTGAAGAAATGTGTAGGCCCTTAAGAGGTGGGCCTTTACTACCACCTATCAGACAAAGGGCAATCCCAGTTACAGGGAAAAAAGTGGAGCCAACCACTATTGAATTGTACACGGATACTCGTCGAGACAGGCCAAGATTTAATCTTCTCAAGCAGGAGCTTCTCAGGCACCCTGATCGTCGAGAAGCCCCAGGTTTGTGCACAATGTATATACATTATGTATATTTCTTTTCAAGTGATTGTATGCAGTTATTTAGGAAGTAACTCATACAGTGTAGTGTTATATTTCTCTGATGACAAGCCCAAACTTGATTGCCAATCCTTCACTTTTTGCTTGGGGATGTAGAATAAGTCTTGTGCACCCTCCAGCATGTCTAATGGAGGTAACCATTTTGCTCTGGGATGAATCCCATGATCACTGTGTAGGATGTGCTAATGTGTCATTAAACCCTTAATATACATTGCTCTACAATGCTGTGAGCCCCCACCCCCTTCCAGGCTTATCATAGTAGATGCATTGTATGTCCACCGCAATTGAATTTGTGCAAATCAGAATCTAGAAATCTGAAGCAGATCTGTATGTTTTTTACTGGCCATAGACAAGAAGAGCTTATGGGATGGCCTGTTCTTGATTGTCCATCAACAGTCAGTCCATTAGCACAAGTTTATTGTCACTGCTCCTCTTAAACTACATGGAGAATGAAGGTCTATTTGGTCCTAAATGAAAATGGTGCCACCCACATGTTCAGTATGATCATGACAGTGGCCATCTTGAAAATTTTGTTATCACTACTCTTTCTAACTGAATGATCAAATCAGCATTTATGTTTTCACTAAATTAAAATGGACTTATTATGATGTCTAGTTGTTTCTAATTCTAAATGGTGCTGATCTGATTTCCAATATGGCTGCCATCTTGAAAATCTCGTTTTTGCTACTCCTTCTGAATGGAAAATCATATTGACATGGGATTTTCAACAGAAGACTTCTTATGATGTCTAGCTAGTACTAAATGAAATTGGTGCTGAGCTGACCTTCAATATGGCCACCATGGCTATGATTCTGAAATCCTAATCACTACATCTCCTTGTTCAATGACCATATAATAGCATGGGGTTTTCACCAAGAAACAATAATCCCAACACAAATGAGTTAGTTGTATTGTTCACTCTCGCAAAGACTTTTGGCATGAATCAAATTTTTAATACAGATAAAATAGACAAAGGAATTTAACTTTCCACAATGAAAGACAGGTAATTTAATTTTGATCATGACACTGTTCTAAATGAGTGATATCTTGTACATTACTTTAAAAAAATGAAAGGCTATAAAGTTGTCACAAGTTTAAACTTAAATTTGAAAAAAAAAGATATTTTACTATATATTAAACATGATTGCATTCATTTGGTCCTCTTATGGCTTTGTTAGTTTCTGTTCCAGTTTCATTCCATTTTAATTTGCTTCATTTTGGTTTATTGTGGTTCTTGTCTATTCCAATAATTTAGTATCCTGAATCAAGGCAATAACTTCTTCCATTTTTGCAGTAGTTTGCTATTGTAGTTTAACAAAATATTACAATAAAACTGTCACCAGTCACCAGTAGTTACATTTCCTGTCTTGAAAATTTAAACACATAACTCATTAACATGTGGTTACGTACCAGTATAGCAACAACAAAAATGGTGCTTGAATTTGGTTCGTCTGCATAGATTGAGTGACTTTTATAAAAAGCAATAGAAACATCATAGAACTAAAAAAATGTTTGAAATAATTGTACATCATCAGCAGTTGTTTGTTTTGATGTAAGTTACCTTTAATTTGAACATGTATACTCAGCCCCAGTGATCATACTAATTTCTGCTTGACAGAGTAAGTGTGTAGTATGCACACATAATGCAATAAGGTATTTACTCAACCGACTGTGGTTGGTTGATAAAATATCAAAGTTTTTGGGTCAGTTTGAGTACTGCAATCATAAACTGTATAGTGTCCTGCAAAATCTTCTTCAGACTTTAAAACCATTAATTGGTTTGGACTGCTGTCATTAAACTCAGCACTTGAGAAATTCAACAATTATTGTCAAAATTAACACACCAAAACAAGCAGGTTGCCAAAATTAACTGTGGTATAAATAGTGTGTTGAAATGGCAATTTGTGCTAAGTTGGAAAACAAAATCAAAATGGATTGATAATAACTCAGTAAGTCATTCTGCATTTTAACTCATTTATTTTTTAATGACTGTTTGATAGTTATATATGACATGCATGTGCTTAAATAATTTAATAAATATTGATTGGGCATTTATTTCTTTTATGTCAGGATTGAATATGTCAATGAAAACAATAAAAATGGCATCTGATGACTAAGTGAAACAATCAAAGTTAATAAAATAACAATGGAAAAATGACTAAAATACAGTCTGAAAGAATGAGATATGCTACAAAAAAGAACATTAAAATCTGCTCTTAATATTTTTGGCTCTACAGGTATAGACCAGAAGAGCTTATGAGATGAACATCTTGAAAATCTTTTTAATGCCACTCTGGCATAATGGAAGGTCATATCACCATTGGGTTTTCAATAAAGATATTTTATGATGTCTGTTGGGTCATACATGAGAATGGCACTGATCTGACATACAGTATGGCGATCATAGCTGCCATCTTGAAAATCTGTTATTGTTATTCCTCCTGAACACAAAGTCATATCAACATGAAGACTTTATGGGATCCATTTGATCTGGAAAACAAATTTGTGCTGAGCTGATATCCATCATGGCTGCAAGAGGAGTAATCTTGAAAATCTTACAGCTACTCCTCCTGAAAGCCATACTGGCATTGGGTTTTCACCTGAAGACTTCTTTTGATGTCTTGTTGGTACTAAATGAAAAATGGTACAAATCTGACCTCAAGTATGGCCACCATGGTAGCCATCTTGAAAATCTCCTTGTTGCTACTCATCCAAAAGGGAAAGTCATATCAACATTTTGTTTTCACCAGAAGACTTCTTATGGTGCCTTGTTGGTCCTGAATGGAAATGATGCCATTCTGATATCCAATATGGCAACCATGATGGCCATCTTGAAAATCTTCTTATAGTTACTCCTGCAGAATTGAAGGTCATATTAACATAGGATTGTCACCAAAAGACTTTTTATGATATGCAGTTGGTCCTGAATTAAAGTGGTGCCCTGCAGACATCCAGTATGGCTGACACGTTGAACATATTGAAAATCTTGTCACTAATTCTCCTGAATATTGGCATGTGAATTCATCAAAAGTCTTCTAATGGTGTCTAGCTTGTCCTAAATAAAAATAGTACTGATCATATATCAAATATTGCTCCCACAGTTGCTAGTTTGAAAGAAAAGATAAAAGGAAGAAATGGCCTTATGATTAATTCCAGGAAATTTATTCAAACAGTAGAGTGTCAGTCCCTTTGATGGGTGCCTTGTCAGAATAAACAAGGATGCACATTATGCAATAACTACCAACAGGTCTGTTTGCAGTCTCTTGTTGCGAAGCAGCCCATGGACAGTGTTTAATGACATTTATTTTAAATTTCGTGTTGGAGAAATGAGAAATTGTGCAAATAAAACAACCATTATTGACTTGATAATTGAACAAGAGATGGTCACTGGTAGTGTAGCATGTAGCACTCTTGCAGACTACATCTTAAAATTTGTATGTCTGTTAGTAGGAAATGTTCTTTCTTTAAGATGCATACAAGTATTTGGACATGAAGAAACTTTTGTTTTCCTGCACCAACACTTAAATCCTTTTGATTAAATGGTTGCTTTGACATGGAGTTCTCAGAGACTTTGCATGAAATCTAATTGACCTTAGTGTTAAATCAAAGGTCAGATAAGTACTGTTCGCATTTTTGTACTTTAATGAGTTTATAGACACAGTGACTTGTATATATACAAAATGTATTTTGAGCATTCTTTGTATTTAGTTCTATTCCAGCAAGAAGTTTGATATTGATTTCATGATCAAAGGTTTTGACTTTGGTTTTTGTCTACATTCACTTTTAACTCAAAAGAGGTATGAGTGGATTTTGATCTAATCCATTGTCTGGATATGTCTGAAAAATATTTTGACTTATGCCAGTTCAATAATTTGTTGTTTTTTTTTATTATAAAAAAATAGTTATGGATCTAATTCATATATTTTGATATTATCTGAGGTGAATTTAGGGATCTTCTATTGATGATATCAGGTTCAAGGTCAAAGGTCATGACAAAGAATGTTGTAGTGAACTTATCATGTGAACATGCTAACTTAAACATATATATATAGAAACAGGCTTATTGTTGATTCCTGGAAATTCTTTTCAGCCAGTATACCATCAGTCCCTTTGATAGATAATTGTTCTACCTTTCCAAATCACCTTTCACACTTAAAAACATGCATCCATTTTTTATTGTATAATTTAGAATGCTGATCCATACCAGTACCTTTC
>JAECUM010009129.1:0-20096 GCA_016617855.1 Megalonaias nervosa
TGGTACTGATAGAAATATAATTGTATTACACGCGGTACTGATACTGAACTGAGTCCTTCTTATCAGTGCCTGTGCTAATCGATAACAAAGGTCATTTATTAATATTTAACGTGGCAATGGTTTCACTTTGCACAGCAAGCAAATACCATTTCCAGTAAAACGTTCTGTGGATTTTCAGATCTGACAGGAATTCTTCGAATATCTTCATAATGGCACCAGAAGAACAATGTATGAACACTTGTTAATGTATGGTAGGCGTTTTTCAGGGCAACGGCCGCAATGTGCGGGTTCGAATTGTTCTCAGACCAGGCCTGTTCGTCTACTGTGGTGTACCTCTGGGTAAGACAAAGATCCAATTGTATCGACGCGATATAAACTTTGGGTGTCGATGCGCCTTTAATTGCCAATCAGCAAATCCCAAACATAAACACTCCTAAAACTTTTTTTTAACGATTTTACAGGTGTGTGTGTGTGTGTGTGTGTGTGTGTGTGTGTGTGTGTGTTCATTTTAGAATCTTGTGAATATAGAAATATTTAAGTTTACAAAATATCGCCAATTTGGCATCCTTTCGCAGAATTGAATAGAACAGTCGATATGCTATTTATGTACAAGAAAATTACGTCTCTTTTATTCCGGTTTAGGTGTTCTACATCTTTATAAATATATTCACATTTCGAACATGCAAGTTTGCAATAGAAATTTTATTGCTAAGGTAGCATTTTTGTTGACATCTTACAACTATGAGATTTATGGTATGCTTTGGACTCCTTCAGCTGAAATAACTGCTACACTTACTGTCATCAGTTGATTGAATACTGAGAATTTCTTGCCCTTCATTTGCTACATTATCTCTATCTGCGATCAATGTTAAAGCTAGTCCCTCTGCCTCCTCCTTGTTCAACAGTTCTCTTCTTCTTCTTCTTCTTCTTCTTCTTCTTCTCCTTCTTCTTCTTCTTCAATTCCATATCCACCAAATATTTTGATACAAAGAGCATAGGCTTTTTATACACAAACGTCTTGAGACTGATGATATTATCTATCTACCTAGTCCTATACATCCCCACCCCCCACCTCCAAACATATGTTGATACTGATGGACGATATATGGGGCTGATGTCACCTGTTTATTAATGTGCAATTTTGCTGCTTGCAAATCTTTCTGGAACACACCTGCGTACAGTTTAAGACACTTACCAGTATTTGGCAATATCCATATCTAGCGAAATTCAAAACAACCACAGGACAGAGGATTGTGCTATTTCACGTGAATATACAAATCGCTAAACATAGGATGTGAACCGGAAATATTGTGTATATATCGCAAAAGAGCCCCAACCTTTCAGCCAACGGTGGCTGAACAGCTGCGAGAATTGCCGGTAAGTGTATAAAATCTACACCGATGTGTGCAGACAAGATTGTCTGCAGATTTAGCAGGTTTTAATAAATAGACGATATCATCCACCAGTACTGGTGTGTGGCTGATTGTACCGGCCTACTATCGACCACACCGCTATCAACATGCATTAAGTATTCCAGACGTTGAAATATTGCCTTCTAGCGCTACGGGTTAGCCACATTGCTTGACCCATTCATGGATTTTTTTTCATTACGTTCAGTTGAAACACTCAGATATAAAACGGTAAAATCAGTGATGTGCTCCTTAATGGCGAGGACCTAGATCGATAGCGCCAGACTTCGTTTAAATAACATGCTCCAATTTCTTCACTTACATATAGTCTGGTTTATCTATTCCTCACTTTGAAGCATAGTGTTATTTCAAATTTGTCACTTTTTGTCAAAATGTTACCTAACGTAGCCTATTGTATATCTAATAACTTGATAACGATGAAAAATAAGATGGGTTTGGGGTTTAGGTCATGTCGAGCAATGACTGTTAACAATCGATGTCATCAATTGATTAAATGTCGAAATCACTAACTGCATAATTTGAATATGTGCAATATGTTATTTGATGATTCCTCCTCCATTTCTTATTCTTCTTCGACAATTCCATATTCACTTTTTAATCCTGATTGGTAACAAGCTTTGCTTCCATAACGTCCTTGTTAAAAGGCGGCTATAAATAGACAAGCAGGCGACCGAGGCAGAACCGATTAGCTAGCAAATCACAAACGATTTGCAGTAAAGATTCCAGACGTTTAGGTTATTGGCTTCTAATTCGAAGGGTTAGCCACATTGCTTGACCCGTTTATGACTTTTCATCAAGTAAACATAGTTAAATTAAAGATGTAATCCAAAATAGCGATAACCTAGTTTATCGTAACGAGAGAGAGAGAGAGAGAGAGAGAGAGAGAGAGAGAGAGAGAGAGAGAGAGAGAGAGAGAGAGAGATAAATACTATTAATTTGTCCTTGTTCTGCACATTTGGGAGACTTATTAAATTAGTTCATAAACAAGTTCAAATATCTTAACAAATGACATATTCCATCCTCCACACCATCCACCAAAAAAAAAAAAATGATTTCAGAAATTAGTACATTTGTTTGGTTTTGGTGTTTAACGGCACGTCAATGAAAGACCACATTATGCCGAGCCATATAAAAAAAAGAGCCCTGCGAGAGATACACCATGGCGGTCGAGTCGTGCTAAACTGAGCAGAGAGTCCTGCAAGCTAACTACCGAGGCACAGCAGCTTCAGATCATCCTACAGAAAATAAGAAAATTCGACGATAGGCTCTTCATAAACAATATGAATTATATAAAACAAAATGACATATTCACTTTGCCCAACGACTGATTAATATAGTATATTTTTTGTTTGTTTTCGCGTTTAACTGCACATCAATGTATCAAATAGTATATGGTGCTGAGGAAAATGGAGTAAAGTGCCTTGACCAGTGATACACCGTGGCCGATCTATTCTGGTTAGAGCAGTGTTCGAACCCGCACCTTTCTGGTTGCAGGATTTCGGCATGCTAAATTTTTAATCACCGCCGCTCCAAATCGTAGAGCACAATATATAAAACGCCGTATGTCGACTTAATTTCATTGCAACTGGTGAATGGTTTAGTTTGTCTGATCCTTGAATTTTTTTCAGCTTCCTTTTTATCCGAAGCCGGTACGGTGAAAAAGGATTTATTAACTTTACCATTTCAAAACGCGATGTTTTGTTTCTAAAATTAAAGTGATTTATGAATTAACTTCGTAACTTTTCAACTTCTATCTGCATTTAGCATATATGCTTTCTAGACTGTATCTCAGATCATTTTCGCTCACATTCGCAGCTTGTTGGTGCAGGTGATTAATTGCGGTGCGTTGTCCTCGTATCATGGTGTTGTATTTCTGACCATTGACTGCAATGCATCTGTTTATACAGAGTAATGGTTTGGCGTCAGCTGTTTCACGTGTTTACCAAAACAGGCCATTAAGTTCATCATAAAATACAAATTATCGTCTTAAGACAGCTCTGGCGTTCCATATCCAACCGTGTTTGCACCATGTCAGCTGTTTACCATTTCATTTCAGTACGGGCTGGGGGCCGGGGGCGGGTATTTTCTTTCGAATCATAATATTTTTGTTTGTTGTCTTCTTGATCAATAAAATACATATCTGTTACGGTAAGAAAGCAGATTTATTTTGTAATGAAAATCAAATTTGTCCTGCGACGAAAGTTAAATACGTTACCAATAATGTTGTCTTGGATATAGTTTTTATGATTAAAAAAATTTGCACGATACAGCGAGTTTAGTAAACATGTTTAGTTTTAGGAAAGAACATGAAAAAAGCTAAATCCGATTCTTGGATCTCTTAGAATAACAATATACCATTGTTCTGATGATTGTATATCTAGACTAAAATATGATTTGAAAATGTAAATTGTGTTACTTTTTGAGTTTTATTATGTTCAAACAACGATTATCGCGATTCGAAATATTGTTCGATATTTTGAACTCCGAACTGGCATTGTAGCAAATATTTTTTGGGGTTGTAATGTTTGCACAATAAAATGTTGTGATTCTTGAGATATTACGAATAAACTTGTGGATATAAAACATTTGCTAAACAACGTAATCTATTTGTTCTTTGAACCGTCTATTACTGACAGATTGGAATTAAACACGCAAGTCCTTATTACTATACAAGTAAGAAGGATAATTTTTAAGGACGTTACAGAGGATACTTGTATGATGATTTTAGATGTGATTCAAATGGACACTAATATCAAGCTCGTAGTTTGCTTCTGCATATTGACCTGTAAGACACCATTCAGACTGATTCTTAAGATCTTTAAAGCCTCCATATGTACATGAAATCAAAATTAGAGCACCATGTCACGTGACCCTGGTATATCCGGTTTCCTGGTTTATCTTACGCGTGTCCTCAAGCAAAATATTGTCGTCTTTGTTGAACATTTTGTAAAGGTTACTTGTCTCTAATACTTATATCGATACGAGGCTTTAATTACAAGACTTCTTTTGACTTAGATTTGGTCCTAAATGAAAATACAGCCCCTTGGACATCCAAGATGGCTACCATTACGACCTTCATGTAAATAATTGTTATCGCATTTCATCCTGAGTGAATGGGATGTATACTGAAAGGTTTTTTATGATGTGTAGTTGGTCCTGAATAAAAATGATGATGAGATGATATCGAATGTGGCCGCCACGTCACCCATTTTGAAAATCTTTTTAACACGACTCCTCCTAAATGTATAATAGTATCGACATAAGGTTTAGTTGGTCTGGTGCTAATCAGACCGCCAGCGTCATGACTATAGAGGCCATCTTGATATCTTGTTATTGCTATTTCTCCATAATTGATAGTCATAGCAGCATAGAGATCTCACTACAACATCTTATGATATTAAACTGCTTCCATATGGAAATATACCGACCAGGTCCACAGCATGGCCGCCATGGTAGCAACATTATAAATCTTGTTGTATTTACTTCTTCTGAACAATTGGTCCTATAGACACAGACATTTCACTGAGAAACTTCCTGGTCCTAAATACAATGGTGCTGAACAATAGCGACACTCACAGTAATATTTGTATCACTGCTGCTTATGGAAGCATGTTCATATGGACATATGATTTTCACCATAACACTTCTTGCTATATGTAGTTGGATCTAAATGAAGATGATGCCAGTGTTACTTCCCAAAATTAAAAAAGAAAATCTCGTAGCTGTTACTTTTCCTAACGGACGACCATTGCGAAGTTTGAAGGAAAATAAAACAACAAAAAAACTTACAACCACATCTTTCTTGCAATAAATAGGCATTTAGTTATACCTGTATTAAAATAATGGTGATCTTACCTGCTAAATAGCTGCCCTGCGGCTACTATGAAAACCTTTATATGGTTATTTATTTTGAACGCATGGTCTTAACGAAATGGGAGTTTTCAACGAAGACTATTTTAACATAGAGATAATTCTGAACGAAAATGGTGCTCATCTAATATCCAACATGGCACCATAATGGCCATCTCGAAAATCTTGTCATCACTGCATCTTTTTCATGACTGATGGCATTGACATGGGGTTTTCACTAAAACACTTCATCCAATATTTAATTGAGTCGGAACGAAAATGATGCAGATCTAGCCATTAACATATCTCTACTTTTGCGAAGGAGATTTGAAAATCAGACTTAATCTACCTCGGGTTCAGGTCAAAGGATCTGACCAAACTTGACATGTTGGTATATCTTAACATAGACTCAGACGAGTTTGGTAACTTTTTATGCATGATATCAAGGTTAAGGTCAAAGGCCATGACGAAGAGTTTACACACTTGGTAGTTAAAGAGAATAAAAGGTCAGAAGAGATCTTATCTTTGATTCCAGACAAATCCTTTCAGCCATTAAAGCGTCAGTCCCTTTTGGGGACTCACTCGTGTTTCTTTACAGCACCAGATGTGAAATTCCGCACAAAAGAGGCTCAGAAAATAAAAACTATGCAAAAATATTTATGTTTTTTGGGGGGGACATGAAATAGGTAACAGAGACTTAAATCATACCACACCAGACAGCGTTTCTCACTGGAACACAGGTGAAGTTCGTCTTTACAGGACTAACAAAGCCTAGAAACGAGTATCAATTGCCATGCAGAATACGAAACCATCTCTAACGAAAATAAAAGATGTTTATACAATGCACTTGAGACAACGATGATGTTGCTCTTTCCATGGAAACAGGCTTTGATCAGCGAGCATTGTTTATCAAGGTTAAACGGCTTCAATTGCATATATATATATATATATATATATATATATATATATATATATATATATATATATATATATATATATATATAAACATTGTTGGATCTACATAATGTTCATGTTTGTATATCATAGCATTCATGCTTATATTTTCTTTTTTGAAGTGCAAAGCACCTTGGCAATTCCAATTTCTTAAGTGTTTACATTTCCCAAAGTGGATATAGCAAGAAAACGGTATGTGGTATTGAAGACCTTCATTTATATTATCATTATTCTTTTACTGCTTCTGTAAACTATTAAAAACGACATTTTTTTTATTTATGAACAAAAATATTCAAACATCAGGAATGATCTGTATCTGTTTTGTGTTAGTTACGTTTATTTTGTAATAAGAGTTACATGGTGTAATCATTTAGGTGTAAAACCTCGGACCTGTAACTGTCCCAGCCTACCGTTTATAAACTATGAAGCAAAGACACTGACTGATCATAATGGTCCTTGGTTACGTGTTCGATAATTCAAAGGAAAATATTGTACGACATTCGGAGCAGAAAGTGTTCGAAGCTCATTCCAAGAGAATCGTCTCCACATCAGTGATACCTGTCACGCAGTATTCTAAACTGATATTGGTAATAGTTTGCAAAGATAATACGTCAGTGGTTCGCAGAAGTTTGATAAATGTCTGAAATCAAAGGAATCATCTCAAACGTCTAAATTATCTACCCGATTATCTCCACATTTCTCTTTCACCCCGTCGTCTATATCGTGGTCGTCATCTTTTTCTTTTTTTCTTCTTTGGTTGTATGTTCTTCTTGGGTTATAATTTACACGAGAGAGAGAGAGAGAGAGAGACTATCGCAATATTCAGCATATTATTAGAGAAGTGAGTACGATACAAAGAATCAGTTCTTTTGAAGTTATTATATTCTGCATTCTTTCATTAATTCGAAACCCGCCTAACCGAAACATTATCGAGCAGCAAAATTGTTAATTCTTTAATTTAATCTTAAGGTTATTGCCCTTTTCGAATCAATGTCAAGGTCGAATATTATTTTAATCCACTGCTCAAGAAAGGTTTTACTCTGTTTTGTTGTTTTCATGTATCATTTGTCGGACATATCTTTCTGGCAGATGTTGAGGTTTAGGGTAGAAAAAAGAAACTTGTCACTTTTCGTGTTATTATTTTGACAGTACATCGATCCACTGTCTAAATTCGTTCTTTCAAAATGCACTGCAGTGTTTTCTTGATGCTTTGAAGCAGACGTATCTACATGAAGGAACGGGCAAATATTTTATTCCTTTGGAAATTACTTTAACCACTCGGACCGAGGTACCCAGTACGTGTAAAACAAAAATCATTATATCCTGTTCTCTTGTCTGGTCCAGACGCAGACGGTTTAAATAAGCTTCCTTCGTTGTAAAAGACTACAAAATGGGTCCATACTTGGCATTCTTATGCGGTAACACAATCCACAACTGTCAAGAGTTACAATTAGTGCAGTGTTTGAACTTCAAAACCCCAAATAAGGTTGATTTTTCCCTCTGTAATGGTGATGAATCTATAATTTTATTGAATACAACCCTTGCCTATGCGACCAAATAAAGGACGTGGCTGTTAAAATAATGTATCTGTTAAATTAAGGTAGATATACGTATGATTAAAATAATTTTAACATTTATTTTTGCTTGAAGGATCTTTTGTTTTTTTATTTTAAATTTTAATCTCAAGTTACTAATATTTTTAAAATTTTTTACGAATCAGGCTTAACACTATTCGATCATTCATTGCCAAAGTCTATGCTTTTCTGTGTGTATGTTGTACGTTTTGTATACCTTGATATGTATATGTTGTATGTACTTTTGGGTCGAGGATCGAAATTGATGTATTCAGTCCGTTGTATTACATTTACTTTAGGGTCGAGTATCGGACATGATGTATTCAGTTCGTTGTATTACATGTACTTTGGAGTCGACGATCGGACATGATTCAGTTTTTTGTATTATATATACTTTAGAGTATAGTATCGGACATGATGTATTCAGTTCGTTGTATTACATGCAGTTTAGGGGCGAGGATCCGATATGATGTATTCAGTTCGTTGTATTCCCTGTACTTTAGGGGGCGAGGATCGGACATAATGTTGTCAGTTCTTTGTATTACATGTACTTTAGGGTTCGAGGATCGGACATAATTTATTCAGTTCGTTGTATTACATGTATTTTAGTAGCGAGGATCGGAAATAATGTATTCAGTTCGCTGTATTACATGTATTTTAGTAGCGAGGATCGGAAATAATGTATTCAGTTCGCTGTATTACATGTACTTTAGGGTTCTAGGATCGGACATAATGTATTCAGTTGTATTAGATGTACTAAAGGTGCGAGGACTAAAACATTTATGTATTCAGTTCGTTGTATTAGATACTTCAGGGGTGGAAATTGGATAGGCAGCGATTAAACCCAAACTGTGTGTTTACCCAGAAATATTTTATTTGGAAGACTGTTGACAAAAATTGTTCCGTGCATATACCAATAATATACCAATTATTGCAACTTAATTATAATATTCATTCCTGCTCGTAACCATGCACCTATACCTATAATTAACATGTATCAAATTATTCCATGTGAATTGTTCTTATTCAATAATTTATGAAATGACTGAATTTTTTTTTAAAAAGTGTTGAAATTTTCAAATTTGATGTTACTTTTTAGGAAATAACTGCACGTTTAAGTTACATATTTACAATCAAGTACCAACCATGGTAACATTCAGGAAAGAAATATATCGCGGTACAAATCAGAAAGGTATATAAAGCCTAAAAAAGCTTTGATTGGGAGAAATTCAGGCATAGGCCGGTAACTTATCTTGGTATAACTGATGTATCGTTTTTATTAGTAACCATCTGCATTTGAAAAGAACAAGGTAATCGGTATTTATCAGTGATATAGAGGACAAGAACGATTGTATTGAATGTATAACAATAATAGTCCCCTCTCTGTGTGTGTGTGTGTGTGTGTGTGTGTGTGTGTGTTATCCCATATAAATTTACTTCTTCCTGTACTATTATGCTTCTTCATATTCTTAGAAACTACTATAAATTGTTATTAATCGTCCAAACATACATTTAATTTATTGTTGAAATATGTGACTGTATCAAATTCTCAGTAAGGTAAACATAATTAGCAAGATAAATAAAGTTGAAGACGTATTGCCTTTGTATTTTTAACGTCCTGCACAGCTGACATGTGTTTTTTTAAAAAAAAAAATAAAAATTGTACAGTACGTAAATTGACTCTAAAATTTCCAAGCAGAATTTATTGTAAGCTATTCATAAAAGCACCGATTCCAAATTTTCTGCATCAATGTTTTCTTGCGTTATTATTATTATTATTATTATTATTATTATTATTGATGTTGTTTGTTTTCGAAGATAAACATTTCGAACATTTGGAGTTGGAGCTATTTAAACATTTTTGAAAGAAGCATGTATCCCTTGAAATAAGTGAGAATATCACCATGGCGTGTCTGTGGGCAAAGAAATTTACTTTCGTGGTCTGTCTCGACACTGAAGTATGTCATGTGATGATGTGTCGTTAAATACCAACCACTAAATCAGTCTTCTTGAACTGTGAAATCACCTTTTCAATAATCATGGTTTTAAAAAAGATCACACCATCGTTGTGTCATCTCTAACCCACCACTGACGGATTCAAAGACGTCCCTTCTAGATCAACACTTTCACCCACCACTGACGGCTACAGAGACGTCCCATCTAGACAACCCTTTAACCCACTCTGCTGTTGGCAATAACACATCACACGGCTAATTTTAGGCACTGTGATAGTGACTAAGACGCTGCCCGTACGGAGTCTCTGCATTGTATGCTCACAACATCTGTTAATATTTCGGTGTTAAGATTCTGCCACGTGGTTGTGGATTTTATTACCCAGTCAGTGATTTCCATAGTCTTCACTTATCTTTTCTTCTGTCATTCATCTGTAACTTAATTGGATTCACAGTACAAGTCAGCGTACTTTTGAACGTGCTTTCCTCCAGGCTGTATTAAAAGTTGTTAGCCCTAGCTGATCTGCAATTGGTTACAATCCACCAACAGTCCTTGTAAAAATTATACGGGTACATGAACTCCCAACACACTTAGATTTCACCCATTATTTTGTCATGTTGACGAAAAAAGGACGACAACTTTATGATGGCTAAGTCTATATTTGTACATTGATGCAAATCGTTGTTTCACAATAGTACGCCGTTAATTGGAAAGTTTTCTTTTATTTATATTTGAAGTAAAGATACAATGCAACCTGCTCAGCAATGACAAATATACTTCACGAGCAACAAATTCTACTTTGAGCAAAACGCTTGCTGTTCCACAATTTGTCATGACATGATTTCTCTACGCATGTTTCGATGACATGTATCACTGGACCATTTTAAGATGGCATATATTACCGGACCATTTTAAGAAATCTTCGCATCACAAATGTTCATGATGTAAATGGGACATTATCAAAGAGAGCTTATAACCATTATACGACCATCATCGGCATCTCCGTCTGATGTAAGAACTGTACATTATAATTATAAGATCATCATCGGCATCTCCGTCTGACAAAACTGTACATTATACGACCATCATCGGCATATATGTCTGATATGAAAGCTGTACATTATACCACTATAAATGGCATCTCCGTCTGACATAAAAACTGTACATTATACGACCATCATTGGCATCTCCGTCTGACATAAAAAAAACTGTACATTATATCTTGTGACCTAAGAAAGATGGAAACCGTTTCTTTCTATTATTTGTATCTGACATTCAGCGTGTAAAAATTGTGTAATATCGTATGATCTTTCTCCAACTAATGAGCTAACGAACCTGGTCTGTTGTTATAAACTGATTATTTATTAAATGCGAAACACCTGTAAAAATAAAAGACTCCAAATTGAGGCGAATAAGAGATGTGTCTGGAGCCAATTGTCATATAATGAGAACATATTGCAATTTTTTCATTTTCAGATCAGTCGAAAAGTGCATAGTTTTTTTTTTTCTTCACAAGACATACATTTTAAGCTGCCTTATCGGCTTTCTAAAATAATACAGCCGCCCTCGAAGGGAGACAGGCAGTGACCTAGCCAGCCTTTCATACCAAACATAAAAAAAATCTAAGATGTTTTTAACGAAGTAGTTTACAAAAGTCATGGAATGTCAGGCAATTTAAATCTCGCTGTACAAGCAAGGGTTGTTTTTCGACCCCTGGTTCTTCGGCCTTGACCTTGGCTCCTGGCAAGAAATTGATATAAACCAGAACAGTCGCTTGGAACGAGCATCGATGCTCGTTTCTAAGATTGGAAGTGATTGCATGATAAACAGTGTTTCTCACAAAGGGCAAATGGTCATTTTAAAGTGAACGCAAACTTGAATGGTACTGTGGAATTCTGAATAGTGCAGAGTTTATATTTGTAAGAGCATAGAACCTAAGCCTGTAATGTGCGAGTGAGTGATATTTCCAGTTAAGCTGACTTGTGCAAGTATGTTTTCTGGGACACACATTTTAGAAAATCAAGTAACAATGTGAATACTCTAAGTGACTGCACCGAATGTAGTACAAAAACGGAGCGATGTACACGTTGAAAGCATCTGAAAGAGAAACAGTACCAGTTTATACTCATGCACTGTTTCCAACGAAACAAGGACCTGTTTGTCGGAATATTTATTATTTTATGTATTCTCCATGAAGTAGATAGGGGCATGTGTATTTTCAATCACACACGTTTATAAATCAAATAATAACACGTTGCTGGGCTGTTCCTATAGAATTATAGCGATGTATTCGTTGAAAATATGTCAGTGAGAACTAGTACTACTACAACTATTACTACGGTATGCATGAGCTGCGGACAAGAACTTATTCATGGAAACATTTATTATTTTATTCATCCCCGAAATTAGACTGGTGTACTGTATTTTGTTAGACACATTTATTAAAAAAAAAATCAAGTAAGAATCTGAACACTTGGATGGGCTGTACCAAAATATAGTACAAAATTCGGGCTATGTACACATTAAAACATATGAAAGAAAAAAAATAGTACCACTGAAATATCCTACGATGCTTCCAATGAAATAAGAACCTAATCATGGGTTTTTTTCCCATGGTTGTTATTATTATTATTATTATTATTATTATTATTATTATTATTATTATTGCAGACCTAAAGACGAAGACAAAAAAGAGAAACCACCAGGGATAATGTCATTCCTGTGCTTGATCTGGCTGAAAAGGAGACTATGGCTGCTACCCATTCTAACATCTGGATGGCTCTTCCTTTCCTTCTGGGTTTCGTAAGTTTGTCGAACTCGCCGTATGACCTACATCTGTCACTTTGCATACGTACACGGGCTTCTTAATAACACACTGCTGAAATGTATTTTTCACGTCAAGAAACGCGCTAGTTACTCTGAAAACCATTCATATCCAATCCCAGCACGCTAACACACATATTTTGTAAAAATTCCGCACTTGTGTCTGCATGAAGACGGTCGGCAATGATATAAAATAGATAAGGAACTAATTAGCAATGGCAGAGAAAAAGGAGACATTAGTATATAATATGCACTAGCTCTGGTTTACTGTATCACTGTTTAAAAGAAAATTCAAGCGGTTTCTTTAACATCGTGTGGTGGGTGGGAGTATAATTTATTTTGATATGCCATTAATACCGTCTCGTATATAGGCGTTCAAGAATAAACCTGGATCATTTGCAATGCAAGCCGAAGGATAAGTTATGGGAAAAAATACCATAAAAAATGTAAAATAGATAGTACTGATTCTGGTTGACTCGATCATTTGTAATTTTAATATAGTATGATTGTTTTATTGGCAGGGTGTTTAGAAGAAGGGGTTTGTTGAACAGGGGGTTGGGGAGTCAATTTATATAGGCTATTTGTATTTACAGTTCTGGTACTCTTGTTCATTTCGAAAATGGACGATCTTCAGACGCGCACAATAATACTTTTTGCACTAAGCACTGTCCGTAACTCGTTCTTCGGCTTGCAGTGTTTTTAATTACAATTGAAAATAAGATAAAACCGTAAATGCAAGCTTTAGAAATAAATATCAAGTTTAATAATGTAATTTTTAACATTCGAAAACTCGGCACTCTTGGAATATCAATCTGTTTCATCAGTTATGAGGAAACATCGACATAAAGGGGTAATTATTAACCCGGTTTCCAAATTCTGAGCTTGGTAACAACATTAATAAAATCAAAGTTATCAGACAAGTCTATATTCACACGTGATAAACGTAAATAAACTGACATATCATGCTACATAGCTTATAAGTAACGCTTATATCTGTACAAGACGTGGGCCCAAAATATAAAGTGAAGCGAATACATTTTCCTCAGAAAATCATGTTACAGTGGAATTTAACTTGTATAAGCTATTGGAACTAGAGTCATGACCAAACTTTAATTTAAAAAATGTATGAAACGCCTTGTCTTCCCGTATACACTTATACATTTGTACATTATCGATAAATGCTACTGATCCATTTCACAGTATTGACGTTTCACTCAGTCTGACTGTCCGTCCCTCCCTCCCTCCCTCCAGGTCTACGTCCCATCGTCACACTTTCATTTCCGCGCTATAATTTCAAGCCGTTTATGATTCAAGTATGAAACGGTTCACACTTACAAATCATCATTAAAAGAGGTGCCACTTACCACACTGCAGAACCTATTTTCAACGTCATGGTCACGGTTTAATATTTTGGTTTTCCATCGCACTTTTCCTTTCGCTATATAGCTTTTAACTCGTCTGTGATTAAGAAAAAAAAAAAAACTTCGTCATCAATAGCGCACCATATTTGTGGCTTCCTGTTTTCATGGTCAAGGTCACGGCTCAATTTTTAGTTTTTCTTTGCACTTTCCCTTTCGCTTTGTAATTTTAAAACCGTCGATCAGAGTCACTGCTGGACATTTTTAGTATTCCGGCTTTGATTTTCGCTCTACTTTATGACTTTTTTGATAGCCTTGTGAAATTAAGAATGAAACTTTGTATACTTGTATGTCATGAATACTTGATGTACTTGGAGCCACAATGGCGTTGCGGTCTTCATGGTCAAAATCACGGCTCAATTTTTGAAGTTTTCCGTCACACTTTCATTTCCATTCTACACAGCTGTTGAAGATTATATGACTCAACTTGGTATATCCGTGCGTCTTCATTAGCATGTGTGGCGCGTGCCTCATTTGGGGACCAATCTTCAAGGTCAATGTCATGATGTAATATGTTGAATTTGTCATGATGTAATATGTTGAATTTTACATTATCCTTTCCTTTCCACGCAATAGTGGCGCTCTACAGTTTCGTATTTTGCATGGGGTTAGAATTTTAATGGAAAAAAAATTCCCCGGATTTCTTCACTGGTTATACTGGCTATTTAAAAAAGATCTTGTATATCTTAGCGATTGTTCAAAGAAACTTTAATTCGCTTTATTTTGGTGTATGATTGATGGGTGTAATATGGGTTATAAAGTATACAGCTTGGCCTTACTCTAAATGTGCATCTTTCAAAACACTGCTAGCTCCACTTGGTCATTGTCACTTCCTGAACGTCAGAGGCAAATTGCAAAAAAAAAAAAAAAAGAGCCGATAACTTTTTTTTACATTTTATATATTTGGTAATTCATTCATTGCACTTTCAGAAGCTGGTATTGTCTAGTTTGGCAAAATTCAGTTTCCCTATTTTAATAGGTGCTAAAGACAGTGTACTTTTAGACCAATTCAGGGTGATTCTTTTAGCACAAGTGAGCAGTCATTTTAGTTAGCAGTGTGCTTAGGTCATGTACAATTTCCACAAAGACAATATCCAAAGAAATGTCAGCCACATTACATCAAAGTAGCACAGAGGTATGCCAACATTCTCTCCACTGTACATGTTTCAGATGCAAACAACTTTACCTTACATACGTCACTGTCTCAAAAGTACATAATAACTGGTGAGCACCCCCTATAATTTTAGTGCAATTTGATATGAAGGGATGACACGTGGTAGAACCATATCTGATCACTAGAAAGAGTGTCGACTACAATATTTACAGCCGTATCTTGAGGTTCAAGGTCTCATATCACTAGTTGAGGTTTTAGTCACAATTTTACTGTATACAAATAGATTAAATTTTTCCCCGTTTCCACACTTTGTTTTGCAGATGTCTGAATGAATTTAAATGACAATATAATGACTGTAATATGTAAATAATAAATGATGTCACTATTTTTGCATTTCTTTATCTCTTGAACTTTATTTTAAAATATAAATTTAGTCAGAGCATAGACCTGGATATCCCAATTAGTATGCAGTGGACCATCAGTTTCCTTTTATTTTGGTTTTATAGCACTTCAGTTCTAAATAAATATAGACATCAGCCATCAACTTTTGACCTGTCTTTGTTGGAATTAATAGGATGACATTGACCTGGTCGTCAGTCGCATTACCGACATTGTACGAGAGCATGGCTCCAAACTGAGGTCGATCCTCGGCCGTTTACTGGATATCAACACCGGTCTTTTCGATCAATCAATTTTTTTGCGTATATATTTTTTAAGTTGCTGGTTTTCTCATCAGAGGATTGTTATCATGTTGGGCAAATGTGCTTACCAGGAAACACTAACATCGCAAGTGACTCACGGACTAAAGCTCCCGTGGTCAGATATTTTTTTTTGGGGGGGGGGCGGGGGGAGGAGGCATAACTCGTCGGAGATGAGACATCGAATTATTTCCTACATGGAATATATTTTAGCCGAATTTAACTGTAGCGCATCAAAATTTTATTGGGTCGATTTCTTTTCTTCTTGAAACCATGTTAGCTGAAAATTAATATTGTATTCAGGAGAGAGAGAGAGAGAGAGAGAGAGAGAGAGAGAGAGAGAGAGAGAGAGAGAGAGAAGGGATGGATTGGTCTGCAATAGCCTTTTTTCTTGCTTATGCTTCGATTATTCTTTTGTATATCTGTAGCTGTCTTATTTAATTAAAGTCATTTCTCATATAGCTAGATTGTTCATCTGTTAGATATTTCAGATTAAGTTTAATTACATCAGGCTTCGATAAAGTTTGTGTCCAGAGCCCATGGGCTGCTGAATGCTGTGTCTGGGCTTGAACAACGCCTCTTTATTTGTTTTACAATTTTACCTAGCTCACAACGACCCAAGACCCCAACACCCCGAAAAAAAATTGGTAAACAAATTTATTTAAAAAAAAATTACTCAGTACGAGGAATGAAGGAAATAGTCAAGTTAACAATTTCTTATTTAAAGCATTTTCTGGGCAACTCAGTTTAACTTGGACTACGAAATTATTTTCTGATATGCCCCTGCGCTAACATCTGATTTTGAACTTTGTCTGTCCCTTTAAATGTGTATACGTTGTCCGTACATTTACGTATTGAATGCATCTTTTCATTTACTTAATAAGCTTAACAAACCATGACTTAAATGACAGTAAAGTTGCCACGAGCCTGATGTTTCAAGTTTCGTCTCTAATGTAACACAATCTTCTCCCCTAACGAAGAAGCCGTTTCAAAATGTTCAATTTAAATTACACAATTTTTATAATAACAAAGCTTATGTGTTTAGTCATATCATTGTCTAGAAGTACACTACATGAAATGAAGTTTTCCTTGTATTAGATCATTGGATACGGACATTAATACTGCTGCTGTGGGATTTCCCTTAATTGATCGATGTACATTATTCATAGCATTTAACCGCAGACTCATAACACTCTCCACTTAGTCATAAATGTAACGCTGATTCGGACGAGCACGATTAGTATTTTGACCATGCAACACAGTTTATTCTTTCCTCGTTAGTGGGCTGGGGTGTGCACAATAGTTTTTCTGTTCTCTTAAAACTGTTTTCTGTAACTCGTTATTTGTAAGTAAACCTGTGCCAATATAGTAATACATCACTCGTATCAAGAAATTGCTAATAATGTAATTTCCAAAAGCAAAGAAGGACACGCGTTTCGACAGTCCTTTATCCGACTACTAATCTACAACGACGTAATATTTTAATGGTGAACTATTACATTCTTTAAAAACCATAACATTGGTTTCCATGTTATTGTGGACAAACAAAAAAATGAGAGATAGACGGATGGACGTAAAGAAAGACAATCAGACAAACATACATATACAGATACCTTGATAGGCCTAAGCCCAGACAGAAAAGCTGAATGGTTGATATATCGATTAGTAGATTGAAACATCTACCCATACATCTGTACGTACATACACACATACATACATACATACATACATACATACACACATGCATACATACATACATACATACATACATACATACATACATATATACATACATACATACATACATACATACATACATACATACATACATACATACACACATGCATGGATACATACATACATACATACATACATACACACATGCATGCATACATACATACATACATACATACACACATGCATGCATGCATGCATACATACATACGTACGTACATACATATATACATACATATACACATACATACATACATACATACATACATACATACATACACACATGCATGCATGCATACATACATACATACGTACGTACGTACATACATATATACATACATATACACACATGCATACATACATGCATACATACATACATACATATATACATACATATACACACATGCATACATACATACATACACACATGCATGCATGCATACATATATACGTACGTACATACATACACACATGCATACATACATACATACATACATACATACATACACACATACACACATGCATACATACATACATACATACATACATACATACATACATACATACATACATACATACATACATACATTGATACATACATACATTAAATGGTAGGCAGGTGCTTTAAGAAGTAGCTAATGAGGTAGGTAGGTACTTATACAGGCAATTGGAAAGGTAAGGAGGATCAAGGGACGTATAGAGGTTGGTTGTTACATGTAAGATAGTGGATAGATATTAAAGCAGGGGAGTAGGTAGAACCACCATGATAACATATAGATATAGGTGTCTCGCACGATTCAGTTGAACATTGCAAATACCATTAGACTGAACCACGTGTTGTGTACGAAATCAACTGGTTGGTGATCACGTGAAGTCTGCACTTAAGACACTTTTTAAAAAACGCAGACTCTAAGAGGGCACGTAATCTTATCAAAACCTTTGCAAAGAAATATCTTATATCAAACATACTCAGCTATGTAAGGAGATTACCTCGAGCATTGTGATAAATTTAGAACCGATGTGAAAGCTTCTCTAGATATAAACCACCTTATCCCCCACCAAAAAAAAAAAAGAAAAAGAAAAACATTGAATATTAAGTTTGCTGCACCATGATTTAATTTTGTATATCTTGGACTGGGTAAAATTTCTCTGTCAATCACGTACGTGGGAACGATTGCTTTTTTTCTCTGAAACTTGAAGCACAAGAAAGACAACAAATGTTTGTTTTTAAAAGTGAAATAAAGGTATGATCAGGCATCAACTTGGGATGAATAATTATTGTTAAACATTAATTTAAAGTGTTAGGTTGACTAAATCCACACATCTTCCATGCAGTAATACAGAATCTAAACAAAATGGTTTCTCAGTGAGGAAGAATATGTATTGTAAGCGCATACTTTTAAAATGTTTAAAATAAATGTAACAGTTATGTGTGATAGTAAATTGCTCTAATACGATATCCCTCGTTCTTTTTTCATATCTCTCATGTAAATTGCTCTAATACGATATCCCTCGTTCTTTTTTCATATCTCTCATGTTCCCACCCCCCACCCCCACCCCCCACACATACGCCTTACTTGGTACCTTAATTTTTTCAGCACACAAATATGTTAATTGACTGATTGAGATATTGATTGTATCGCGTCAATGCAATGAAGTTAAGTGTCTGCCAAGAGAAATGCCACGCCGGTCGATCTAACCTGGTCCAAACAAGATTGGAACCCTTATCCTTATAGTCACAAATCTGGCATGCTAACCATTAAGCCTTCTTAATACACAAACAGGCATATAAAACCGAGAAATTCCAAACCAAGAAAAGGTTTTAGCTTTCTTGTCTGTGTTAGTTTCAATTATTACTTCCCAACATGGACGTTGAATTTTAGAAAGAGTCAAAGACAGTGTCTTGCTCATGAAAAATTAATCCAGAATGTTCTATTAAAGTATAAAAATCCACGACCCCACGACTAACGAAATTTTTTTAATTCAGTTGTAACTTTGTTTTAGAAAGTATGATATGTTTCCTCAAAATCACACGTACATATGTATGTATGTATGTATGTATGTATGTATGTATGTATGTATGTATGTATGTATGCATGACTAGCTGGCTGACTGACTGACTGACTTTATTTCCGCTTCAACAGAGATTACATAAGATTAATCAAATTCAGGACAATACAAGCTCATGAAATACACCAGAAAAGTGACAAAAATACAAAAGTAATACTGTGTCAGCTACCGAACTGACAAAACGAAATATCTCAATACCTGCAATCATTCAGATTTGTAGTCAGAGCTAACTAGCATTTGGCTTTGCATGGCACTGATCTTTTAACATTTGCTTGATGATGATAATACTTCAAAAATGTTAGTACGTTTACATTGTTATGTGCTTAATATTAACTTTGTAATAGTAAAGAAAAGGAAATGGAAAACTTGTACAAGGGTAACTATATAGTTCTTTCTACATGACACATGTATGCATGTATATATGTTTGTATGCATGTATGTGTGCGTGCGTGCATTTATCCATGACTGACTGACTGACT
>JAECUM010009130.1:0-14407 GCA_016617855.1 Megalonaias nervosa
TGTCAAGAGCTTTATATTTTGATCTTAAAGAACACCAGAAAACTTAACTGCTGTGAACATTACAGCTTTTTTCTATGCTTGTCTGCTTCTTCATGCACACAAAAGGAAATTGGCATCTTCTTCAACTCAGATCTCTGCACTCATCAAAAGTGTTACCAAATAATAACAATCCAAAATCAACCAAATTACTCCTGCAGGGATTAAGCCTGTTTGCTCTGAAATACATATAAGTGAATGATGGTGTATTCTTTTATAGAGATACATACATCCTCCTCAATATTTTATCATTTCTTTCTAAAGACAGCTCTGCAAAATTAAGAAACGATGAATAGGTATTTTTTTAAAAATTATCAAACCACAAAAGTTTACATTCATGAATTTAAAGTTACTTGGAGTATTTGTCTGGCCTTTTAATGAAATTCTGTTTCAATCTGCAAATTTCACTCGCCTGCATAGGTTATTGTAATTAGATATCAATTTCAATTATGCTTTTCACCTCTAATCAATCACGGTTGTTGTACAAAATGACTTACCCTGCCCAGATATTCTTCACCACACCTATAAATGCACTATCCTTGGCCTCAGCTGTTTTCAGTATTACAAGTTCGGGCTTCCCACTCCTGTAGCATTTCTATATAAAACAATGGGGAAAATTATACCATTTCTGCATTACTGTTTTGTTTTGGTGAAAAATATGAAATAAATATTATACATCACCCTGAACTTTTATATACAGTAAAGTGTAGCTGATTAATAGAAACAAATATTCACCAGTTGATTAACCTAAGTCATCAGTAAATCTTGACAAAAAAAGTATAATTAAAATAACCCCTAGAAATATGTTCATAGAACACAGATGCCCCACCATAATGCCTAAAAATTGACTTGAATGCAAAATTTGTAACGGCTAGATTGACAGACAAGGGTGGACATATAGATAGACAAGGATATGTATGTATGTATGTATGTATGTATGTATGTATGTATGTACGTACGTACTGATAACTCTGATTTGCCATTGCGGATTATACGAACAACACAACAGAGTTAGACTCTTGGATTTGCTGTCCTGAACCTTGTCTAAAGTGTTATATGTACAGTACAACATTTCCGACACTCTCCAAAAAGTATTTCCAGATAAGACCATTTCTTTTTTTTAACTGTTGAGTGCTGAGACAATCTCTGATATTCTTCTGCAAAAAGATTTTGGAATAAGCCATTGTGGCAGCCATTAATGGATGTAAGATCATCATTTTCATTTAAAGACAAACTAGACACCATTAGAAGAGTTTTGGTAAAACACCATGTTGATATGACCATCCAATTAAGAGAATTAGACATCAAATGTTAATTGTGGTCAGATCAGCACCATTTTCATTCAGGACCAACTAGACATCACAATTAGTCTTCTGGTGAAATTAATGCCAATATGATTTTTTCTTTAGGTGGAGTAGCAATAACAAGATTTTCAAGATGGCTGCCATGGTGGCCATGCTGGCGGTCCGATTGGCACCAGTTTCATTAGTACCAACTAGACATCATAAAAAGTTTTCTTGTGGGAAACCAATGTTGATATGACTTTCCATTTTGGAGGATTAACAATAAGGTTTTCAAGATGTCTGATCAGCATAAATTTTATTTAAGACCAACAAGACACCATAAGAAGTCTTCTGGTGAAAAAACCCATGCTAAGATGACTTTCCATTTTGGAAGATTTGAAATAACCAGATTTGCAAGATGGCTGCTGTGCTGTACATATTGACTGTTAGATTGGCACCATTTTCATTTTAGTACCAACTAGACATAATGACTTTCCATTCTGGAAGTTAGAGGTGCAATAACAAGATTTTCAATATGGCAGCTGCAGTGAACTGTATGTCAGGGCAGAACAATTTTAATTTAGGACCAACTAGGCATCATATGAAGTCTGTTAGTGAAAATCCCATGTTGATATGACCATCCATTCAGAAGGAGTAGCAGTAACATGATATTCAGGAAGGCCACTGCGGTGGCAATATTGGCTGTCCAAGCAGAACCATTTTCATTTAAGACCAACTAGACCTTATAAGAAGTCCTCTGGTGAAAACCCCATGTCAATATGACTTTCCATTCTGGGGAGTAGAGATAAGATAAGCTATGACTGCCATTATAGAATTTAGATTGGCACCCGTGTCATTTTGGGTCAACCAGATATTATAAATAAGTCTTTCAGTGACAAACCCCATGTCGACATGACCAGCCAGCCTGGAGTAATGATAGCAAGATTATCAAGACAGCTACTGTGGTGGCCATACTGGATTTCTGCACAGCACCATTTTCATTTAGGATTAACTAAACCTTGGAATGAATGTGAGTGTAGATTTGCATGGTGTCCTCTAAGTAGTTTAGGTAGAGTAGAAATAACAAACTTGTGCTAACATATGGATGGACATCGGACATCAGATGAAGAAAAAGTGACAACAGATCATCACATAACCACTTGTGGTCTATGAATAGTAGAGCTAAAAATAGAAATCTACTGATAGTATCAAATCAAAACAACTGGACAGCTGAGCAATGACGTCCTCACTTTGTGCCTACTTGATCCCAGTTTTCAGCTGCCACAGACATGTGAACAATGGTCTTAAAACTCTTCACACACTAATGTAAACATCATTCGTACTCTGAGAACTCACACCACCTTTAAAGCCAGATCATAACAAGGATGACAGAATATACTGAGTGTGATATATCATATTTGTAGTTCCATGATTAACTTTGGCTAAACACATACATCCAAAAACATACAAGTACTTTACTTTTTGGGTGACCCCTCCCCCCTTCACTAGCCATGGTTCCATTTTGATAACCCTATCTACACCTTGGCAGATTGAACAGATATATTGGTGATTTGTCCTAGCGACATCTATTGAATTTCATGAGTTGCCTCCCTTAGTATGTAATGCCAGCTAACCAACAGTGTGGTGCATTGTACATTGGCTGAAAACTGTGGAGGCAATTGACCTAAAAAGGATACTTTGTTAGTTTAACATCGAAAGCATGGCTAACGTACCAGAGGGAAGCCATTACAGGTCTATTTGAGCGAAAGGTATTTCTGCAAACATGGACAGGCAGTGGAAAATTGCTTATTTATCAGACCATTCAAGTTGTGTGCTCCCCTTCTCTCGATCATGTCGGAACAGTGTTCAAATATGAACAATTAAATTTTGATTGGATGCGGTGTGCTTCACAGACCCGAAGGTATAGATAGGGCTATCACATCAGAACCTTGGCCAGTGAAGATGCTTCCCCCAAACACTGGAATGTTTGGTTTCATGAAATCATTTTCCAAAGACCACACCAATCCATCAAATGAGCTAATGTATGTTGACACAGTTGACAGACTTAAATGTAAACTGATGCAACACACCAAGCAAAATGTAATTTAAAATGAAATCCTGCCTTGCAGTAGAAGGCCTGGTTTTCATACTGGTGCTGGAACTGACATTTATCATCCTTGCCTGCCGCATGGTCCATTTCATCCGCCTCATGGTTCATACTGTGACAACACCGGACACTGCAATACACAGCTTACCTTGAAATGTCATGCAAATGCTACAGCTTATGCTTCAATATAGTCAAAGATAAATATTATATAGTAAGATTAATAATTTTTCCAAATAACTGACCACTATATGGTATCATATTGTTATCCTTAATTTTTTTTTAAATGAACATTCCACATTAATTCATGACATGTTATTTTTGTTCACATTTAGTAACTGACAGTGCTCATGATCCCAAAATGCTATCCTTCAATGTACCAAATGCAGTAATCATTCACAGATCCTCGAATGTACCAAATACAGGTCACTCGCATACCCTAGAATGTATCAATGCTGTGAACACTCACTACCAAATTCAGTGATCCCTCAGATATCATGTAAAATGTATCAAATTTAGCAGTCACTCACATATTATGGAATGTATTAAATTCAAATTCAATGAAGACCCTCAGAAAGCCAATTTTGTTCATGCATCACATACCCCAGACTGTACCAGATAGTGGTCCTGAAACTAGAAAGCCCCATCAAAATGCCAGCTACTACTATACATCATATACCCAATATTCTACCAATAAGTGATCCCTCATTATAGAGCCCTCAGAATGCCCTTCCCCTTCATATATCACATACCCTAGAATGTAACAAGTACAGTCAAACCTGCTGTTGTGGTCACCTTTATAAAACAATCACCTAGTCTCAACAGCCATTCTAATTTCCACCAATGAAATTTCCTGTATAAATGTAATGTTTGAAATAATCACCTGCTTTCTGCAGGTTTCTTACTGTTTAAAGCACCTGAGCATATCGACTGTGCAAATGAAGTGTTTGTCCACCAAAGAAAGAAAGACTGTTTATATAAATATACCTTATCTGGCTTATATTCACTATACTCATGTCAATCTGTCAGTGTACATGTAACTTTAAATTGGCTATGTGGACAGAGGTGAGATGTAAATGGTCTCACAATGTACGTGCCTATGACCTTTATGCCACCCATTCCATTACAACATGTTCGGAAAGATATAAAAAAAACTGCATACAGATAACAAAAAATCGAAAAACGTAACATTCTCTGTACGTGGCACCATCAAAAAAAAAAAAATAAATTATATGAGAGTAAATATATTGAGGGATATATGGCCTAAGATGAAGAAAAATAGAAAGAATGATACAGTTGCCAGCTCATAATGAATTCTATCCAATCGTAAGATATTTATAATTCGTTATTTGTACGCTCTTCGTTTATAACCTGTCGGGGTATGACGGTCACTTATCAAGGCAATGGTTTGAACGCACTAGACAAAGAATATATCAGCTTTCTAGACACTGATGATAAATGTGTATCTTTTGGCAAGGATTCATAGTAGATAGATTATTCAACAATTTCCACCTATGTTTCAGCAAGGATTTCTTTGTAGATTACTTTATCAAAGCAATGTATGACCTTTATCAAGTGTTTCATTGTAGATGACCGTATCTAGGACTGATAAAAATAATCTTGGAAAGGTTTATATTTATCGCTATTGAGCTTGATTTTTACGAGAACAGTTTATCAAAAATGGATTAAAATATGTCACCTGTGTCTTTGTAAGAGTATTTTAATAATTTAAATAATTGTTTGAAGCATCCAAAGATGCGTTCTAAACTTCCCATGCTTGTGCAATTTCGGCATTTCCATTGATGAACATAATATGTACATGATACCACGAATGAACAATCTGTCACTTCACGATTACACTGCCATGAAGCAATTGTGATTTCTGATATCATTGCTAAGTTTACATTAGCTTGAAAGAAAAACTGCAAGCATGATTCATGATTATTACGGTGCTCAAGCGTTTGCATATGATGCGTCACTGAAAATAACAGCTGTTGTACTTGCATTGCTAACATATCATGATATGGTTTTAATGATAGAGAGCGCATTGGTGAAGAATCTGGTACAACTACAAACAGGTATGGAAACGGAAATTTAGAATCCTATCCGATGACCATTAACAAAATATATAATGGTAAGTATTAGATATAACAGTGATTAATCATGAACACTAATACACTCAGTTTGTATTGTTTGGTTATGTGCCAATGAATGTCTGTACAACGATCTCCATTAGATGCACAACAGAGGAAGAATGCAATATAAGAGAGAAAAAATATATTCGATAATCTAATAATGATGATAGTGAGTTCAATCTAGCTGCTGACTGAGAGTTTCCATGACGGTTTTACGAGATCGATTCGGGGAGCACTCTAAAGCTCCTTAAACATTAATAACAGACGACGACGACGACATTGCAAAAACTACTGATTCATGAAACAGAGATCTATAGAGAGAGATAATAAGGATATTATGGTAATAAAAACGTTGTTAACCCAAAATTGATGTCTATTCTGACAAATAAAAATACATACAGAATTCAAGATACAAATTTGAATCTTGACCTAGATTAGGGTCGCAACTTTTAAAATACACAGGGTTGTCGTATTCGATCCGGAATCATGAGGTAACATTTCACAGGATACAATAGAACTTAAAACGAAAACATCAAGATAGTTTTCCATGAACTTTTTGCAATATGATGAACAATTTATATCTGGAAAACATATTGTGTGTATGTGTGTGATTTAGATCTTTAATTTAGCTTTAACAATTTTTCAGTCATATCGCTACGATGTCTGCAGTGTGACAGTTTATAGTGATGTTTAGCACTGAGGCATCATGCCGCAGACATGTAGTATGATGTCCCAGCCAGTCACATTATCCTGACACCAGGCCAACCAGTCTAACACTAACCTCTTAATGCTGAGCGCCGCGCAGGGCAGCTGTTAGTACCATTTTTAAAAGTCTTTGGTATGACTCGGCCGGGGTTCGAACCCGCGACCTCCTGCATCCGAGGCGGACACTCTACCACTAGGCCACCGGAACGGTACGGAAAACATATTGAGGAATAACTGTTCAGATTTGTTTAAGGAGGATACAAGTTTCGTAATATCCAATGAATTTATGTTTTGCGGAACGGACGATAATCTACAATGAACTGGTGAAGCAAGACGAAATGATTAAACAAACCCAGCCAATCTATGTACTTTCAGAGTGCCTGAACCATGTAAATGGATAATCCGAGAAAGTGTCTACAACGAGCACAAATGTAATGAAATAACTGATTATGACTATACTTGACTTAAACTACCTCTACATGCAGTATTGAAAAAGAATGAGTGTTTAATGAGATGGAAGCAAACATTGAATCTATCATATTCATTCAATTATTTAAATGCAGCACTTGTTAAGAATCGAAAAACGAAAACTGATAAATTAAATGTTACACCTATAACAGTGTTTGTAAAACTACGATAAAAATTCTACTAATATAAAACCAAATCTAATGAGTACAAACGTAAAAGTGAAACTAATGCTATATTTGAGTAAATACTTAACTTCGGTGAGTACTTTGACAATCACAAGAGGTGAGTAGCGACAACTGAATCAATTGAGCGTACACGTCCAAATGAATAAATGCGTTTCTCATTTCAAGATGAAAAAAATATGTAATTAGACGCAAACACCTAAACTCATAAAACTTGAATCGGGAAAGATATTGTGCTGAAAAGATAAAGTCTGTTTCCCATTTGAGATAGCCATGTCCTTCAGTCAACGTCATTTCGAAAGACCTGTTACTTTATAATAAATAAAATGAAATATTCCCTGCTAAATAGATATTTTCAAAGCCTGGATTGTGTTTGATAAATTATTAGAAAATTAATGAGCATTGGAAAATCCTACAAGCTTTCATGTGATATTGAATAATAATAATAATAATAATAATAATAATAATAATAATAATAATAATAATAATTACTATGAGGACTTTGTATAGCGCCTAATCTTTAGAAGCTCTAAGCGCTATACAACATTTGACAACACTTTAAAACAACGTATATAATGATATTATTACAAAAATAAAAACAAACACCACAAAATTAGAAAACAGAATACATAATGTAAATATTTAAGATAAGGAAACATTATTAGGCCTTTAAATCTGTTCATGCAGTTGAAATAGGTGAGTCTTAAGAGCGCTCTTAAATCAGATCACTGTCTTTGTGTCTATGTTCAGTGGGCAATTCTTTCCACGTTGCTGGGCTCTGGTATGCAAAAGAACGCTGTCCATATGATTTCATTTTCATAGTGGGAATAATGAGAATACGAGTGTCAGAAGAGGATCGTAAGTATCTTGCTGATGTATACACACGGGTGAGGTCAGATAGGTATGTTGGACTGGAGCCCGTCAGTGAAACGTAGCACAGACAACACATTTTGTGTTTAATTCTGGATCGTATGGATAGCCAGTGTAGGGTACAGAGCAGGGGGAGGCGTGCTCTGATCTTGGTACTCTAAGGATGATCCGAGCAGTTGTATTTTGAACGTTTTGAAGTTTCTGGAGTAGATATTGAGACGAACCAGGCAGAATTGAGTTACAATAGTCCAGTCTTGAAAGTGCTAAGGAACACACAAGTGCTTTAGTGGCATCAACTGAAAGATATTTGCGAATGGTGCTGATGAGTCTCAGCTCAAGATATGCAGCCTTGCATATGTTCATGACATGTTGGTGCAATGAGAGAGTACTGTAGAGAGTAACATCTAGGTTTCGTACTGACTGTTTGAATGTAATGTTGGTGTGTCTGATATTTATTGTCTGAGGTAAAGGATGTGAATGAGAAAGTCTTTGTGTTGTAATCAGAATGGCTTCAGTTTAATCATCATTTATCTGCAGCTTGTTACATGTCATCCACAATTTCACATCGGAAATGCACCTCTCTACGCATTGGATGGTAACTTCAACTACGGTTGGGTGGATAGATTTGTATATTTGGGTGTCATCAGCATACAATTGGTGAGACTCTGGATGATGATCTGTGACACTTGAGAGTGGCTGAGTGTACAGAATGAAGAGAACACGCCCAAGAAGAGACCCCTGTGGAACACCACAACATAGATCAACTGGGATGGAGTGTTTTCCATTTGCGGACACAATTTTTGTCCTTTTGACCAAGTAGGACTTGAACCATAGTAAGTCGGTATCGTGAATGCCAAATACATGCTGGAGACGGTGAAGTAATATATCATGGTCTATTGTGTCAAATGCTGCAGACAAGTCAAGGAGAGTGAGGACTGTAATTTTTCCGCTATCCAAAGCAGAGAGAATGTCATTGACTACTTTCAGAAGAGTATTTTCAGTACTGTGGCAAGGCGATATACAGACTGTATATTGCTAAAACGACTGTTTGAATTGAGACGAGATACAAGCTGGGATAGAACTTTTTCTAAGATTTTTGACATGAATGGGAGACTAGAAACTGGGCCGTAGTTCCTTAAATCGTTATGGTCGAGTGTTGGTTTCTTCAGCAAAGGCTTTACAATGGCAGTTTTGAAGAATGATGGAAATTCCCGGTTGAGAGAGAAGTATTAATAACATCAGATAGCGAAGGCAATATTGGATCTAAGCACTCAAGCAGCAATGATGTCGGAATCGGATTAAGTTCACATGAATTTGGTGCACTCTTCATCACAATTGTACGTACTAAATCCATAGAGACAGGTTCAAATGCTGCTAACGGTTGCCGCTGAAATTCTGTATCGCAACTATATGGTGACGACGAGTCAAATGAAATTGTCTTGTCAGGTTTATCTCTGATGGTTTGTATTTTGTCACGAAAGCAATTTGCAAACAGGTCCGGATGGTCGATTAGAGAGAAGGTAGTTGGAAGTGGTTTACATTTGTTCCTTGACATTAGCTTGTTAGTAATCTCGAATAGCTCTTTGCAGCTGGAACATTCCGTGATCTTTGTACTGTAGTAGGCTGATTTCGCTGCATGGACTATGTTTGTGACATTCTTCTTAGCTGCTTCATAGATCTGCTCATGAATAGTGAGTCTGGTGGAAAGCCAAAGCCATTCAGCTTTACGGCGGTCTCTTTTAGCAGTGCGAAGCTGGTCCCTATCACTGTTATGCCACGGAGTCACTTTTGAATTGATACTCGGCACTTGGTTGCTGAGGCATGTTTGTCAAGCAATTTACACAGGCAGTTATCGAGTTATTCTGCTGTAGGAGATAAGCTAGTTGTTAGGTTTGCTTGGATGTCATGCATTAGTTGGGTTCTGTTTATCATACGGAGGATTCTCTTGGTCGCAAATAAAGGTGGAGGGTTAGGTACTGATGCGTCAAGATAGCATACAATGCTGAGGTGATTTGATGCAAGTTCGTGGGACACCAGGGAGGAGTGTAGAATATTATCATCAGGTCTATAAAAATCCAGTCTAAAATGTGACCATGTTTATGAGTGGGTCGGCTAACGGACAGTTTGAGGTTGAAAACGTGAACGGAATCTAGGAGTTTTGATGTGTATGGGTTTAAAGGACAGTCAAAGTGAAAGCTGAAACCCCCAAGAATAATCAGGTTGCCACCTATCGAATTTCCATACTCCAGGAAATTCGGAAACTGCTCCAAAAACAGAGATTCAGTCCGTTTGCTTTATCTACTAGGATGAGGGCGGTAGAGGCAGAAAAGATGGACTGACCTTTGTTCCAATGTGAGTATGGTTTGAACTAGTTCAAACGATGTGTGGATGAAATTGAAAGTTGTAATGTAGTTAAGTGGTTCATCATGGCGTTATTTGCGATGACAGCAATTCCACTTCCGCGAGAGTGGCGGGGGGGACGACTTGATGGAGTAACCGGTGGGTGTTAGATCTGCGCACTTTGGTTCATCGCCTGATGAGTTTAGCCATGTTTCTTTCAGGAAAAAGACGTCGATATTCTGACCGTTGATAAAATTAACTATTTATGTGCGCTTTTCCGGTGGTCCTACTAATTGGGCATTGAATAATGCGATGCGCAGTGGTATCTCTTGGATAGTTGACACAAAGGGTGACGATTTAAGAGGTGTCTGAATTAGGTTATCTAAATTAACAGCCGAATTTTTAAATTTCTGTACCGGAAAGGGCGAAAGGGAGATAACTGGAATTATTCTTCCTGTATTATATCGAACTAGCAAGCAGCAAGGCCATGTGGATAACCTCTAAGGATGCAGGTTTATGTAAATGCAACTATCATTAGATCGTGTAATAGTAAGGTAAACCATACTCATGTATATATTCAAACAAGCGGTAAAATGCGCGTTCTGTTTTAGTACTCGTTGAACAAGTTAAGACAAATACTGCAACAAATAATCAACTGCCTTACCTCTGCTATACCGTGCTGACAGCCAGCAATGGCAATCATATTCAACAAATACTGGTGTAATTTCAGTACACTTGCTCTGCCATTGACACTAATATGGGCACGTGAACAGTAAACGTGAGTGTCCTTATGCTCCAACGTGTATATTAATAGCCATAAGAAAATGTAACAAAAATTCACATAACTATATTAACAAAGATAATGTTAAGATAAAGTAGTGCGGAAATAATACAGGTAATGAAATCATGAAAATGTAATTATTTTGGTAGATATGAACAACATTTGCGTCGGCTACAAAACTGGTGACTAACTGAAACGTTGATAAGGCTCCAGCTGGTAGGCTAGATGTTTTTATGTTGGCCAAATAACTCATGAGTTTTCAATTGTAATGCGTAATATCTTTAATTACGTGTTATGTGATTTATATGTCTGTCCACTCTCGGTCAGATTCAATGGGCAAACTCTAGAGGGGCTCTACTGAATATCTATTCTAGTTGTAATTGTAGCCGACATTCGCGTTGCTGGGAATGCGACTTCTGTGATTAATCACTAGCTTTCTGACATCAATGGTTTCAACAACATATTAAACGACAAATGTTGCGATGCAAAAGATCGATTGCATTATTGGCTGGACATCCTAACTTCTGTTTCATTATGTAATAAACTCCTTTGTCGAACTTCGGAAAAATTTGGCTTAGTTTAAATGCTGCAGACTAGGCTACGCTTATCTTTGTAACGGTATGTTCCTGAATATGTGGTCTGTTTTGAAGTAAACTTGGCAAGTAGCAGATATTTCTTGAGATGATTTTTAGGTCTATGCTACGTAACCATAGGAATTGTTTGAACTATATTCAGTATTGGACATTGGCTTCAAGGTGAGCTCTAGTACGTTGCTGTGCTAAATCCCACATTGCAAAACTGGACTATCACTTATGATAAAGGTTTGGGTGTGGTCTACAATCATTATTGTTCGTTTATCTGCAATAACCATGGACTATGCGCTCTCTTGTGGATTGCTTCGTGATCACAATTGTTCCGTAGTAGCTTCGGGAAGGTAAAGCAGACAAAGGAGCAACATTTGTGGTTTGCACTACCACTGACGTCGGTGCGTATGAAGAAGGCTCGACCCTTTGAGACAATTGCCTTCTTTGACTATAATACAGATTGTCCTCTATGACAACAAATTTTTAGGGTACATTATTGTTTTGTTTGATCGTGTTTTGGTGTGCCTGTCTCAAAAGAAGAGGTGTGCTTGAGGCAGAACAACACTACATTAACAAAGTTACAAAGCTTACGTTACCTAAATGTGGATGAACAACCAATAGTTCCAGCGCTCTACGTAATTTCAAGCAAGTACACATGTTTAAACTAATCATTGTTTCATTTATTTCTAGTTGCTTATGATGTTGATTTAACACTATTTTCAGCGGACAATAGCTATACATGGCGGGAAGAATAACAGATGGAGGAAAAGCCAGGAAAACCTCTACTAAGATAAATCAACTGCAGGATTCTACTGGCAAGGATTCTCACGTACCCAAATTGGCAGAGGCTGAAACTGAAATCTGTATCGACAGAAGTGAGATGGCATTGTAACACGTAACGTCTGGGGGTTTATGCTTAAGTAACAAGGCCAGGTAAAACACAAACACGCATTAAATATCCCCCAAAACATATTTTGATAAATTATAAAACAAAAGAGACAGAATTAAAATAACTTACAAAATGTGAATTCTTAGAATGTAATCCTAAAATTATACTATTAATTTCTCACTAATATGAAATTACCCCAACATATACAAAATGTAGGTTCTGAAGTACTTATGTGCTACTGTGTTGACAGATGAATTATAACAGTTGTTAATACAAATGTTTATTTTTTCTTTAATGAAACCCGTGAACACAGAGTATCATTGAAGTCCATTACGTTTTCACATAATTTAACAAAATTATTAAACTATTCAAGTCCTTGAAAATATTCATGTAATCCTCAAAAGGACTTAGTATTGAAATTAAATAATCTCCACTCTGATAGAGTCAACGAAATATAAATCACTTCATTTCAAAGACTCTAGAAAAATCTATATACAATTGACTGAATATAAAAATTAATTAGTATTTGCATTATGTGTTCTCAATATACGCTTTAAATAAACAGAAACTGATTCAGTAAGAAATCCTAAAAACAGTCAAATTGTATAATTTCAACTGAACTGAAATAACATTTTATGACCTTGGCAAATTAATGAAACAATCACCAACCAGCCAGTGCGCGATATTTCCAGAGTACAAATATACTATGCATAATCACGCTATGTTGATATTGCCTCCATTTAAATAAAGCCTGACATACATAAACGACATAGATGTTGATTTGACATTAACGACCGTCATTGTCTTGTGAATAAGAATCCTACAAGGAACTGTACATGTACTTTATGATAGTGCTAACCAGATACTGTATTAACGAGTTTCAGACATAACTGGCATAGACCAGCATTAGTTAAATAAAAACTCTATTATAATTTAAAAGTTCATACGGAGATCCCTAACATGCAATGATATGTAATAGCGAATAATTTAGATTGCGCGGCCACCCGGGACCTTTGTTTTGGTGACTCATGCAGTGGATAAGAAATTGCTACACAGAAACATCCTTTAAATGTAATCATGAATGTACAATAAGACACTAAGTGCATTATTTTCAGTGTGAAGATCACCATCATCACCATTCCACCCCAACTCCATCAAAGTAGAAACGACAATTCTGTGTAACTTAGAATACCCGTTCAGGAACAAACGTAGGTCATATGTATCCATTCAGGCACTCTTAAAAGAAATATCTGTGTAATGCTATTCTAGATAAAGGTTCAACCACCAAGTATTAGGTACGATATAGAAATTATGGTTATCCATATTTAAATGATGCACATGAAAAAGGGGAGACATTTTGCTGTGCTACAAGTCTAATGTTTCGATAGATTGCTAGCCTTAGCTAAGATGGAACTTTGGTATGCATATAATCCTAATAGTTGTCATAACAAAGGAACTCATCATTCTAGTATTGAAGGAATAATTTCGATGACCTCAAAGGATAAAAACAAACTTTGTAGAATCCATGACCAGCAGAATAGTGATACTTAAAACAATTAATAAAACCTGATGACGATAATAATAATAATAATAATAATAATAATAATAATAATAATAATAATAATAATAATAATAATAATGTTAATACTACTAACAATAAAACTAATAGCACTAGTACTACTACTAATATTACTGCTACTACTGCTACTACTACTACTACTACTAATAATAATAATAATGCTAATAATAATAATGCTAATAATAATAATAATACGTTTTAGTTATACGTTTCCCGTTCATCGTCAGTGATGATATCAATACCGCGTATTATTGCCTTTACTGTCATGAATTTCGTTTTCCTCGATTGTTATAAATAGATATAGCACATCACTGATGTTACTGCTGTATCTTTTCTATTTCCAGCTAAAAATCATTTCATTATTTCATGCCATACTCACAAATACCTGCGTAGCAGCGTTCGGGAGTTGGATAATAGTCCCTGTTCGTCTACCAGAATTATTTGCGGCAAC
>JAECUM010009131.1:0-88968 GCA_016617855.1 Megalonaias nervosa
GATGGTATAGTGGGTGTAATGGATACTATTTTTGTGGTGTAAGGGATAGATATTTTGTGAGATTTCATCTCCTTCTCTTATATTCTAAGTGAACACAAGGCATTTTGGATAGTGAGTATGATATGGTGGATAGCATAGTGGTGCGATGGATAATATTGTCGTGGTGTAAGAGATAGTCTTTTTTGTGAGATTTCGTCTTCTTCGTTTACATTCGAAGCTAACACATAACGTTTGAGAGAGAGAGAGAGAGAGAGAGAGTGTGTGTGTGTGTGTGTGTGTGTGTGTGTGTGTAAAATTCCCTTTGTCCCTATCAAATTCAGTTCACCTACCTACCTACAGTAGCGCGTATTCAGGTCAGCCACTTGCAACACTGTTACTTAGCCGCCCGATTGAGGTCAGCCACTTGCAACATTGTTGACAATTGTTCCCCAGTGTCCAGTACCGTGACGTCATTGAACTTAGAAATTTTGAGGCGATAAATACAGACTTGGGTTTTTCTATAGGGGTTTCCACAGTTTGCAGCTATAAATAGATACTGGATTTTTCCAAAAAAGGAATATCATGAAGTTGTAGCTATAAATAGATACTGGGATTTTCTATAGGACTTTTATAAAGTTGTGGCTATAAATAGTTATTAGGTTAATCATTTTAGTCCAAGCCAATGCAACCTTAATGTTCCGGGATATGTTTAGTCTCCGTTAAATTCTTGGACAATTTCGTAATTTTAGAATAACTTTTAGTCACATCCATTTTGGCGTTTGTCTTTTTCTTGATTATAGCTATTTATAAAATCAATGCAATTATGCAGATTTATGAACACCGCCACATTATTTCAGTTCTAGGTAATGCTTTATATATAAATCTCGAATAGAAGAATGTAGTCATTATGCAACAGGTACCGAGTACACACGTGGGCAATCTAAGGGAAACCACTTCTAACAATATTACTATGTAGCCCAAATGGAAGTCAGCCACATGTAACACTGTTTCAATTGCCGCGACGTCATGGGTCTCAATGGTCCCATCCATGTTAGCACTGTGGTAACATTTAACATAGATTTCCCATTGTCCCCAAGTGTCATTCCCATGTTAAATTCCCGTAGTGCCAATCCTTTGTTTTAACATTAAGGTCCCATTGTCGCTTTATCGCCTCATATACTGCTTGCAATACACCAGTTACTAGAATAGAAGATCACAATTCTGTACTCTCAGATGATGACTATGATGACCACCACCACCATCATCATGATAGTCATCATCTTCTTCGTTACTACCACCACCACCACTACTACAACCACCATTATCAACGTTATTACTATCATCATTCTGCAGAATATTTGAAACAATTGCTGAAAATAAACTTAAAAAAGAAGAAATGTCTACAAGATCTGCTTTTAGATTGTAAATAGTATTTGGTGTAGAAACTCTTAGTTTTATTTCTTTCTTCATTTCATTATTGGTTGCTTGCGTGGAAGTGTGTGTGTGTGTGTGTGTGTGTGTGTGTGTGTGTGTGTGTTCCTCAGAGCGCTTGTTCTATAGTCCATATTGACAGTACAATTTTTGCAAACAAATATCAGCGAAGCATTAAAAACAAATAACAACAAGATGTCTTTAAGGGGACAATGGAATGTACCTTATACTTGGACTTTGAAGTAATATCTTTGTCGTTCAGCCTTTAAACGTTTTACATCGTGTTATCAACTGTCCCTGAACAAAAATCATTATTTGAACAGTATTTAAATCTGTCCACCAGCGCTTTCCTTCAAAGTCGTTCGTTCGTGTGTGTGTGTGTGTGTGTGTGTGTGTGTGTGTTTCACCAACTGGAAAAGAATTGTGATTTTTGGCATTAAAAAATCAGCAGTAACTCTGTAATAAATGGAAGAGTACAAACATGAGCTGAACATATCTTTTGCAAATGGAGCATATATTGAGATAACTAGTACAACTTGCCTAAAATAGAGTTGTAACCGAAAAATGGACGAGAAACAAATAAAAAAGATGTACTAAATCTTTGTAAATGCTACAATGTTTCGTTTTAACGCTGAAGCAAAAAATAGGAAAGGCTCCATTAGGTCAAACAATGAACAGTGACTTGGACAAAAGAAATAAACGTATTAATGTAACAGATCCTCAAGTTAAATTGGATGCTGTTAAAAAAAAAGGCTTGCAGTTAATGAACAAATACAAATCACATTGAATGAAAATAATGTAAAAGATTTCAAAACGTAGAAAGAAAATATAGATAATAAACTAACTGCTATTGAGCAGATCGATGACGAAAGACCTACCAAACTCTAAAAGCCAGAACAAGAGAATGATGATAGCTGTAAAAGGTATTTTGATGTAACGGAGTTGTTGAGGCATAAATGAAATACATTATCTACTGCTGTACAAGCTCTACGATCCGTAAAGTGGAGAAAAGACGGTCTTCCAAGTGGGGAGATCGACATAGGTGATGAATTAATTAACATCATACAATATTTACATAACCAAGAGCAAAAAAACATCAACAGCGAGACAGATGCTTAGGAGAGTAATATGCAGAACACAAAATACGGAAAACATATAACATATTGCAGTCTGAACTGGAACAATTACATAGAGCATTGAGTAATGAAATCATCAAAGTGATCAAGAGATGAAAAAGCTAATCAACGATTATGGCACAGGAAGTACTGATATGCACAACCAAAACACAACAAAAATAACAAAGACCAACATGCCGCCACATTTGCCAAGAAAGAATGATTTGACAGAGATAACCAAAAAGATATAGACATCAAAAACAAAATGAATCTGAATGAACACATGGTTAGAATTTTCAAAAGAAATTATGGTTTATCGAGTACACATTTCACAACAAATTACACAATGAGGCTGGACAAGTTTAAACAGATATAAAGAATACGCTGATAGTGCACTAGATACAAATCCAAGAAATAGACTGAAGGTTGAAAAATGAGAAAATGTTTTATTAAACAAACAAGACAATATTTCATTAAACAACGAGAATATATTTCCTTAAACAATGAGAAAATATTTAAGATGGCGAATACTGCAACTTACCTAAATGTACAATATTAAATGGTACACATTTTGAAATACTAATATGGGTGATCGTGCAAAAATAAAATTCCATAATTAAAGACTTTAAAAGAAAACACAAATCTGGGCGTCTTTTATAGCTAGGACAAACATGTAATGCAAACATACAATATAACTGTGTTTGAAGAGAATTATCTTATTACGACGAAATGGAAAAAGTGTACATACTTTTGAACAGAGCAAAAGGACAAACTTCTATTGGGACTTGAGTTTGCTTTTCAATGCAAATTACTTATGTGTTCATAAGGTAATGTGTTTACGCTGTCACCCCCCCCCCCCCAATTTCTATCATACATGGTCATTTTATGCTAAATATCTCGTGATTATATGACCTGTCTCAACATGAATACATAATGAATCTGTATTAGTCTTGACTAGTCTCACTTTGAAGACTTATTTGTTTTTCATTTTGCTATAAAATAATTAGTACATGAACCACTTGCTATAAAGTCATTCGCATATGAGTTTCAGTCATCATAAACAGCCCGTAGTCCGTCAGAAATTCTAAATGAACACCCGGCATTTTTTAACGTCGCATCATGGGGTAACCCAAGTGCGATGTAATACAGCGCATGGTTCAACTGATGGTTAACCGTACATATATTCCCAAATTCTTCCGAAATTACACGTTTCATTCAAATATCTTTTTCACGTAATAGTTGTGTAGATCATCTAATGTCTTCGAAGCATAATTTGACACCATATTGTGTATACATCTATATGTGACATGCCTGAACCGTTGAGTGACGAGTAAAACTTTTCTTACGGGTGGTTTAACTGTTTTATACCAACTGCTCCAGAAACTGACCCATGAACCGAAAGCTGTAAATAAATGTAGTCGTTCTTTTCAGTTATTTCTTACTTCGTGAACCTATCAACTAAATAAACTATGCCAAAAATATATATTTACCTTTTCATCTGGATACAGATTTGCAAGCCTCTTGAAAAATAACTGGCTGTTGTTGTTGTTGTTGTTGTTGTTGTTGTAGGGTTTAACTCCATTTTCAGCACAAGATAGGCTATACATGGCGGCCAGTATAAATGGTGGAGGAAGAACCCGGGAAAACCCCGGAAAGAATCACCGACCCACGAGAAGCTACTGGCAAGCTTTCTCACATACCCAAATTGGCCGAACCCGAGACTGGAACCCACGCAGACAGCGGTGAGCGCTTTATACCACTCGGCCACTCGAAGTCCCATAACTGGCTGTCATAACTGGACAAGTTATGAATGAATAATAGTTGGACACATTTTGGATGTTCGAAATTCAAATGGCACTCGTAAAGTGCATGATATCTATTAATGACCATTTATGACATTAACGTAGTGATTCTTTTTATACTGTCCCTAACTTTGTCTTCACATATTTATTTCTGAAAGATATGGCATGAACTTGTTGACGTCAGCATCGTCTGTGAACATTATAAATTTATCATTTTTCAGCCTTAATCCTTTGTACTCTGTTTATTTTTGTTTCTTTGCGATCCTGCCCAACCGGTTGTAAAACACCTGAACGTCATCTATGTAAACGACTGGTTCGTAACATTATGAATTTACTTCAGGTTCACTCATCCAGTGGAATATTTTTAGATGTTTGCATTGCCAAGGGATATATTTGATGATACCGTAGCAATATTACAGTTGTTTGGTACTATGATATACTTTCAAAATTAGTACACATTTAACACCATTCTGAACATTTGATTGGTGATAGTTTTTAAATGTGAAAACTGTGCTTTTTCAGGCATTATATATTTTGTGGTCTGATAAATTTTACTTGTCTATACAAGATGTATATGTGTCCGTGATGTCTGTTTATCTGTGCAAAGACAAGACTTGATAACGTAATGGTATCTTCCACATTTGTAGTCGTCTCAAGAAAAGAGGTGTCGCAGTGATCTCCTTGAATATGATCAACATTTGCTACAAATTTGCTAACCTTCTCTGACTGTTACTCTAACCAGTTAATTCAGCAACTAGTTCTTGCATTCTCCAATGTACCCACTAAACCAAAGCTTTATTGGCTTAGTAACTCGATTAAGCCACATGCAACCTCAGTAACAAAACGTGCTCGGGCTTTGTTCGAGCGATGAGAAAAAAACTCTTGGAAATGTTATAGGATAGCTGCCGTTGCAAGTAATATATATGTGTACCTTGTTTTCCTAGAAAAGTCAGGTGCACGAAGCTACAGTTTTGTAATATTTTGATTACATTGTTGTAATTACAAATTAATGTACATTGTTAAACTGCCACTAGAACAAGCAATTTAATTTTTCTCTTTAGTTTTCAAAACCACCCTTTGACAGTCAAAAATATGTACGTTTAATTTTGAATTAAACATGTAGTTTTAAAATCAATGTTACTCATCCGTTAGCATCAGTGACAACTATTATGGTTCGAATACATGAACATTTTCGATGGTGCTCGGCCTAAACTGGCAAGCCAATATCGTAGGCGTCTCACGAGCACCTAAAGTGTGATGTCAGAGAAATGAACACTATCGTGCAAATAGTCTGGCACCCTGGCCTTCACTTTTGTTTATCCTTCGAGTTCAAAGATTACTATGATATCACTAAATGAGTTGGTGTCTGTGAGCACGTGAATGGATGATCAGGCCAATGTGTGCTCTGAGTTGTTTGTGGCACAATGAACACGAGATGCCGCTTGGAGTTGCTTGATCAAGAGAGGACGTACAGCAGTTCAGAGATTTATGTAGCTCGTGCTACTGTAATGCCTCTGCAGTCCTCCTCAGCTCAAAATCTGTAACTCCAGTGTGAAGATACTGCACTAGGTGGAACGATCCTGCCCGATATCTTCGCAAGACTCAGGGTCAATGTCGAAGTGTTTCAGTGATGACTTCAGGGAGTCTTTGAAGCGTTTCTTCTGACCTCCCTGAAATCTCGTTCCCTCCTTCCGCTCACCGTCGAAGATCGTCTTTGGTAGATGCTTGTCTGATATCCGCGTGACATGGTCTGCCCAACTGAGCTGTGATTTTATCATCAGAGCGTAGATGTTTGGAATGCCTGCCCGAGTTGGAATCCCAATGCCTGGGACTCTGTCCTGCCATCTTATCCTCATCATTTTCCGCAGGCAGCTCATTTGAAAATGGTTCAGCTTCTTGGCAAGGGGTCCGTGTACTGTCCAGGTTTCGTATGCATACAGCAGTGTCGACAACACAATGTTTTTTCTAGACCTTCAATTGTGTTTGAAGACGGAATATATCTGCTCTCCCTCACATCTGTGCATAGTCTCAAGACGGCCAAACTTGTTTAGGCATTTCTAGCGTTGGTTTCGTCGTTGATGTGGACTGCCCATGACATTGTACTTCAAAGGTTAGATGAACTTATCAACTGTGTCGAGGGTTTGGCCATTCATGGTGGTGGCAGACTCCACACTGGGGTTTCCTGATGCAGGTTGGCGCATCACCTTTTTCCTCTTGATACTGATTGTAAACCAAACTTCTCACAAGTTGAAAAGAAATTGTCCATACTCTGTTGCATGTCAGACTCCTATTTGGGATCCAGGGAACAGTCACCGATAAATAGATCACGAACAGTCACTTCCTGTAACTTTGTCTTCTCTCGTAGTCTCCTCAGATTGCGAGCTGCTTTCCACCAGCCCAGTATCTGATTTCGATCCCAGTGTCACTGGAGGGGGTCTGTAAGTATGGTAGAAAACATTGTACTGAAGAGGGTTGGGGGCAAACATTCAGCCTTGCTTGACTCCAATGGTGACTGGAAATTGTTCATATGACTCACGGTCGTTCACGATGCGAGAGAACTTGACATCATGGAATTGATAATTTCTACATACGGGCTTCAACAGGCTTGACACTCATATCCGGAATGTGAAAACATATGGTTTACTCAGGTCTTATCTTTCATCTTGCCTTACAAGAGTCTAATTTCATAGAATTTCTCAAAATGAATTAAGGAAAATCTCGGGAATACATTTCAACATGTTATTGGTTATAAATTTTTAGTTTTAAAACAAAAATAACAGGCTAGAAGGACTGTCTTCGTATCAAAGACAAAAGTCTATAAGCATAATATCAATCACCTACTCGAATAAGTCAGATAGTGGTGTTTGATTGGTTGAATGCCACTGATGACGTCAATGTGAAATGATCAAATGCCGAAAAATTATGACAAATTTCTCTGGGAAACAGATTTTACAATGATCTTCAAGTGGCTCTCACTACTGACTATATCAAAGGCTTTTGTCTCGTCTACAAAAGTTGTGAATAGGTTGAGTTCCGTTCTGGGATTTCTTATGGAGTTGCTGCAAAAATCATGCCTGTTATCCCTCATTTTTTTTGAAGCTGCATTGTCTTTCGGGCAGAAGTCCTTGATCTATGTGATGCGGAAGGTGACTCAGCAGAATTCTGGCGATAATGTTACCAGCTATTGGCAGCAAGGAGATGCCCTGATGGATGTCGCAGGATTGTCTGCTGCCTTTCCACTTGTACAACTGAGAGGGATCCATCCTTATACTAATGGTGTGTAGTTTCTCGAGTCCACATCGATTGAAAGTGTTTAGTCAGTTTCTGTGAACAGTACGGTGCTATCTGCATTCAATATCGGAGATGTTCCTTATAAATGTGGCCCTTAGATTGTCTTGAAAGCATCACAGAAGTTCTTGATGTCATTAATTTCTGTGTAGGACTGAATCTCATCTGCCTTGTTACTCAGCGGTGAGTTTTGCTACTCTCTGGGCTTGCATTGATGCTGTTGAAGACTGTCTTCTTAGGTAATGAAGTGCTTTCTTGTAAACAGGTCTTCTGGGCTGATGTTTCTTCTTCAGTAGTCTCCACATGTCGGCATCGTCCTCATCAAACCGGTCTTAATGCAAATGTGGTAGGACCAACGGTTTTGGATGCAGCTGAGCACAATCTCCGGAGGACCATTTTCATCGACATCCTCCGAGTTCGCATGAATTGTTACTAGTTGGCTGCACAATTCTTTAACAAACACTTGTTTCACATTCCCCCATTTTAATTTGAAGATACTTGTCTTGTTGAGTGCTTTTTGCGATCTGGTCATCTGCTACACCAAATGTGGACATTGAGCTTGGAGACTAGAAGCTGTGGTCAATCAAGCATTCTGCACTTCCTATGGCCTTCATCTTTTTTTAATGACGATGACATAACCAAAGAGATGCCAGTGTTTGGAGCGTGGGTGTACCCAAGATATACTGTTCTGGTTTGGCAGGCAGAAGACTGCGGTGGATTAGGAGATCTAGTTCACTGTGGTTACTAAGTAGGCGGAGTATGTTGTTGTTGCATTTGGCAGAGCCATTTTTGCTGATGATGCCTGGCAATTTTTTTTTAGCAACCATATATAATTTTATCATAAATTTCTTGCCAACTGTGCACCTCAGTATCTACCCATGGTATCAGAACTGCAAATTTAGCAACTCTAGAAAGATGCCACATTTTCTATTACTGTGGGATCTATTTTAATTTTTATGTTCTTGCGTGCACTAGACCCTGTGGAACACTTCTTGCAAGTGAGCCATAAAATCAATTTTACTCCATTGCCTTCTTGGTTTTACATATTTCATGTACACTAAGGGGTTTTAGAGGTTTGAGCATTGGCCTCATATGCAAGAGGTATCTGGATAAATTTCCGGCCGAGTCATCATAAGATCAAAGATAATGACCAAGAGCTACATCGCTTGACGCTCAGCATTAAGAACTTGCTTGACTTGGACAGGCAGTGGGCAAGATAAAACTTGTATGGGGAGTCTTCCTACCGTTAGGTGAAATAGGGTAGTGGCAACATGACATCACTTTGCGAAAATCTTCTAAGTTGAAATTAACGGCCTGGGCGGAATGATTCCAAGATGACTTCAGTGGCCACATATTCGAACCATACAGTAACATGGATATTGGCTTTGGTCTACTACATGGAGAGGGATGGGCTCCGCCAGGTTGCAATCGCCCATGGTAAGTCAGGGATGGCGAAATGACAATAGATCGAGTTCTCACATCAGGTCGGTGGCAAACTGGGTTAAAAATGACCGCGCCATCCATTGGACACCAGGATGGGAGGTGATAAGTGTGCTACTGGTGCAACTACCATCAAAGTACTGGCAAGAGGTAACATTACCATTGGAACATGGAATGTCAAGATATAAAGATCAGCAGGGGAACTCAAGGAGCTAATCCATGAAATGGGAAGATACGAATGGCACATCATTGGACTCTGTAAAATGCATTGGAAGAATTTCGCAGAGAGATCAACGGGTGAAGGACACAGGATTTACTTCATTGTATATGAGGACAAGCATAAGCATGGAGTCGGATTTAAGCTACATAGATTGACATTGTGAGTGCAGTCATGGGTTACCGACAAGTGTCTAACAGGACGATTACTGCTAGAAGACATCTCCCTTCAACATCACTATCATCAATTTTTATTCTCCAACACCTAAACATGTTGACGATGAAGAGGATGGTTCTACGACCAGATTCAAGCTCTCATTGACCAGACACACAAGAAAAATATTTTAGTCAATCAAAGAGACTAGAATGCCACGGTAGGAGAACATGCACAGGCAATTAACAGACCAATGAGAGAGGACTAAAATTCCTGGACTTCGCCACACACAATAACCTAGTGCTAACGAACTCCCTTGGCCCCTACAAACTATTTAGAAGATGGACTTGGCACAGTCCAGATGGAAAACATCCCAACCAGATTGACAAATTGGTGAGGAAGCTCTTCCGGTCTAGTGTTAACATTGCCAGAACAAGAGCTGACATAGGATGCGACCACGACTTGCTGATGATGACTGTCAAACTCTTCTGAGGAAGACCAAGAAGCCAAAACAGGTAAGGATAGGGTTTGAACTTGGAAAACTTAAAAGATCCAAGCGTGGCACAAGCATTTGAATCATCAAAAGGCGGCAAATTTGCATCACTCATTATTCTGGGTGGAGAAGAATAAATCTAGACTCCTTGATCACCACTTTCAATATGGCAGTAATAGGCACATCCTGCAAGATCCTTGGCAAGCATCACAAGATAAAGAAGCCTTGGGTCACAGCAGATATCCCCTTGGCCTCTGTGATGTGAGAAGAAAACTGAGGAGGAAGTGAGAAGACTATGAAGGAAAAGAAAAATACAGTTAGATTAACAACAGAGTTAATTAGAGATTAAAGAACGCGAAGGAAAGCTGGATAGAGGACCAGTTTAAGGAATTCAAGAAAAGCCTGAACCAGAATAACAGTAAAAAGGCATACTGGTTGGTGAAAAAACTGACAACTGTGAAACGGGAGATCTAGTACAATCCAGGACAAGGCTGGTAAGAGTCTCACAGAACATTAAGAGATTCGTAACTGATGGACGGAAAACTGTTCAGAGCTTTACAATGCTGTACTTAACTTCCCACTGATCACAATAGAAGTTGACCACCCGATCCTCAGGAAAGAAGTGGAGGCTGCAGTAAATGGACCAAAGAAAGGGAAGTCAGCTGGGGAAGACAATATACCAGCAGAACTTGTTCAAGCAGGAGGAACCTCCATGATTGATGTCCTCACAACAATCTGCACCAAAATCTGGCAAAGAAGAGAATGGCTCAGCCCATGGACCCAACCTCTGGTCATCACTCTTCCTAAGAAAGGGAATCTATAACTGCCAGAACTGTTGAACAATCAGCCTCACCAGTCACCCAAGCAAGGTTATGTTTAAGATTATCCTCAACAGAATGAAACCCCAAGCTGAGAACGTCACTGCTGAAGAACAGGCATGATGTAGCACTATGGAACAGATCTTCACTCTTAGAATTCTCTGTGAAAAGTATATGCAGCATCAGCTGGACCTCTATCATGTCTAGACTTCAAGAAGGCTTTCAACTGGGTATGGCATGTAGCCTTGCAGGGCACCATGCTGATGTTCAACATAAATGCAAAACTAATCTGCACCATAGGAAAACTGTATGACAAGGCAACTTGCACAGTTCTCGTCAATGGCAATAGAGGATATTGGTTCAGAGCCACAGTCAGAGTCAGACAAGTGTGCCTTCTCTCACAAACTCTCTTCAACATCTATGTGTGATGGATTATGTCAACGCCTTGGAAGACCATGAGGTCAGTGTCAGTTTTGGAGGCAGAACAATCACCAACCTGCACTTCACTGATGATATCGATGGCTTAGCAAGAGATGAACAAGAATTGGAAACCTTAGTGAACTGTCTCAACTACGCATCACATAATACATTGTTGTGTCAATCAGACTTTGATATGAATGCAACTGGCCTCAATGCACAATTTTCATGATTCTGGAGAAGAAATGTACCCATTTTGGATGATAATGGGCTGACATACTATGTTTGCTAAGCTCAGCTTTAATTTTTCAGAATGCTTGTTCATATGCTCTCATTGCACTAGTTTTTCTTGCTCAGTATGTCATGCTAGGGTGCAATTGTTTGCCAGATTTGGAGAAATCATGCCAAGAAAGCTTCTGGCATCTAATATATTTCTCTGTGGTTCATTATTGAAATGCCACATACTTTTCCTCAGTCTAGTCAGTTACCAGATGAATCAATTCTGTGACCTACAAATTTGCAGAGAGGTACACAAAATAATTTGCACTTCTTTTCATTCAGAGTTATTCGTGTAGTTTATATTCTCATCATAACTTTGTCTGACCTCTCATTATAATCATTCTGGATAGAATCACTTGGATATCATCCATTTCTATGCCATATGAGCCATCAAAAGTGTCAAACATCCTTTTTCTTGATAGATCTCTGGTGTGGATGAAATACCAAATGGAAGACATTTAAAATATATTGAATATTGTCAGCATTTGATTCTGGTGCTAAATGAATTTGCCAAAATCCTGAATTAGCATCTCATTTAGAGACCTGAGATTTTACCCAACATTTCTTCTTCTGACACTCTCATGGCACACTCGAGTTGTTCAGCCTTTTCAGATCTAAGCATATTCTGACATCTCTATTTCTTGTATAGGTACAACTAGTATTCCAGATGACATATTTATCAGTTAATCAACAAATACCTCATACTTCTCCAGTTTGGGAGTTACTGCTTAACCTTTGACATCAGCAGTACATGTAATAGGACTCTTGAGTTAAGAGGACATAAAGTAATGTATCTATCTTATGTCTGATAACATATTCCCACAGTTTCACCAAATCCCATGAACAGTCTAGGAAATTTTTCCTAGTAGAATTCATTTTTGTTGCTACTATATACATTGTTAATGGAAATTATTAATAAAGCTTGAATTGCTGGTTTTTCCAATAAAGATTGATTCAACTTACAAATGATATGCACATCTTGTACAGTGCTTTTTAAAGCTGTTTTTAATGTTATCTTTAAGTTTATTGAAAATATTCAGCGTTTTCTTTGCTAGGTCCAAATAAAGTTTTGTGATTCTAAACAAAGTGAACTTTCTTTGACTTGCAGCACACCTGTAGGAGAATCAATGATAACGTCAAAACTTCACTATTGACTGCCCCCTCCCCATATCCTACCTTTTTTCCATCTACGACTTCATGCATTCTGGTGTTTCAGTTTAAGTTTGCATGTGGCACATTTTGGAAAATGTATGACATTTTGCAGGGCATTTGACTCAGCTATGGGATGATCTGGCCAGATCTAGAGCAATAATTTTTACTTGATGAGAAGTTTGAACATTTATTATGTGGACCAGACTTTTAACTCTACCTCTGGTAGAACATTTTTACCTTTCCCTGCATACAACTTTACATTACCTTTATTTTCCACTCTGTTTATGGTTTGTTGGTTTTAACAACTTCAGCAGCAGAGAGGGTGAACAGACCATTTTTGTTCGAGACCTTATTTATTAAAAATAAGGGTTCCTACGAAGGCTGAAAAAATAAGGTCACCGAAAAAACCACAACCTAGTTACTTTTATCTCTGACGCGCGTTTTTATTTGTTTATTTTACGCGTTGGTCACTCAGTATTGGTAGTTCACCCTCTCTGCTGCTGTAAATTTTAACCAAAGATTTTATCCAGACCTATACGATATCTAGATCTTGGGTCATGTAAATTTATTGTTATAAATCCGAACGGAACAGCTTGTGCTTTTGAAAAGAAGTTTCTAAATTTAATCATGTCCATGTCCCCTGAACACCAGGTATAATAAATATTTTGTAAAGTATAATTATCTACTCCATTAAACACAATTAAGATATTGCAATTATCTCTGATTACCTTAGGAATTTGTGTGTATTTCTGAGTTAAATAAATCACGTCTGTATTTTTGTGACGGCCTCGCGAAAATATCCGAGCTGGATTTGATTGTTTATCCAGCATCACATCATCGTATACTACGAGATTATTGATACATCCATCAAGATCATCTATGGATGGAACTTCATCAATATCGGTGATAAAATCAATAGCATCATTATTATTATCAGGACACGTCAGCGACTTTGCATTTTCATTAAAATCTTTAAGTACTTCGTAACATCGTTGATCATCTACAGATGGTGCTACTAAATATAATTTATCCCACTTCAGCCATCGCATTATCAGATTAAGTAATAATTGCGTTTTACCAGACCAAGATGGGCCAAGTATAATTGCTCTGATAGAATTTGGTAGCGCTGGATGATGCTTAACTGGCTCTTGTTTTCGTGTCGCTGAGAAATCAATTATATCCATATAATAATAATATGAATTTATATTGCGTTCAATGTAGAGCTCATACGTCCATCACTGGATTAACGACAATAATAACAAAAAATAACAGGCGCGCACTTATAGGCAGGTGTGTGAAATGTGGTACAAAAAAATACAAATTTATTTCATTAAAGACAGCTGGAGATATCGCTGCTTCTTTAAGTAAATTACCAGGAGCTCCATGGGCAAAGTATCCTGGTGAGAAACATTTACCCGGATATAATTATTGTGGTCCTGGAACTCGTCTCGATATCCGACTCGATAATCGAGACCAACCAAAACCTGGAGAGTATCCAATAAACGCAATTGATCAAGCGTGTCACGTTCACGATGTCGCGTATAAAAGTAATGATTTACAACAACGACATATTGCAGATGTAAAATTAATTCATGCCATAAATAATATAAAAGATAAAACATTTCGAGAAAGATTAGCTGCTTTTCTGATAAAAACTGGTATGAAAGGTAAAATAATGTTAGGGGCTGGTAATTAGTCAATTGATTATGATAATGGAATCTGTTTATTATAGCCCAAGAGGATATTGGAGAGGTAAAGCAGCGATTAGTAAACTTGCTGAAGCAGCAAAAGTCTCACGTGATGTTGCTGCAGCATGGTTAGCACGACAGGCAATATGGCAAATCTATCTACCACCACCTAAAAAAATTCAGTATGCACATTTTGATGTTAGTACCCCTAATGAAGTTCATCAAGCAGATATTTTGTTTTTACCACACGATACCATTAAAACTGGCAGACGTCAATACACATACAGATACGCGTTAACCGTCGTTGACGTTGCAAGTAGATATAAAGAAGCAGAACCACTATCAACCAAAACAGCGACTGAAGTTGCATCTGCGTTTGAACGTATTTATCAACGTGGTGGTCTACGATGGCCACAATTGCTACAGGTTGATCCTGGCAAAGAATTTCTTGGTGCAGTATCATCGTTGATGAAGCGACATAACGTTAAAATCAGACGAGGACACACGGAAATTCATCGTGATCAGGCAATCGTTGAACGATTTAATCGAACACTTGCTGAGCGGTTATTTGGATACCAATACGCGAGGGAAATATCCGCTGACTTTAAATCCATGGAGAGATCTCGTGAATGGGTTGCAAGGTTACCGAGTGTGATAGCTGCGTTGAACAACGAAGTGACTCGTGCAACCTCTATGAAACCTTCTAATGCGATAAAAAAAAAAATATATACCAATACAACATAAATCGTCTTCTCAACCAGTACTAGGTAATGTTACCGTAAGATATTTATATGAACTTGGTGAACTTGAAGGAGGTAGAAAAAGAGCAACTGATCCTATCTGGAGTGTGACCACACACAAAATTTCTAGCGTGGTAAGATCCACAGGTAGACCCGCAATCTACAGATTAGATTCAACTGCTCCTCAGCGTGGATTTGTACGCGAACAATTACAAATGATTCCTACAGATACACAATTACCACCGCGTTCACTTTTATAAACCTGCACAGCGTCCAGCGCCTCGACGTCGATTACATTCAAGACAGGTCAGCATCACATTTTCGCGTGTGTGATGAAGATTACTATTAATTCTATCAACGGTAAATTGTTTTGGATTATTACTTAAGTACTGCCACAGCATATTACAGTTACAACTTGCACAATGATTATTCTGTTGTTCTTTTAGTTTTATAATAAATTCAACATCAATATCAAAGTCGCGATTATTTTTTTTGTTACATTGTTTATAATTCGCTATTTTATTATTGATATCGACAGCGCTGTCAGGAATTTCCTCGGTTATTACGCAATCCATGATAACCCGGCGCAGTTGAGATATTCTTGTAACTCGAGACACTGCTAGATAAACTAAATTTGACCATTCAATACGATCATCGACAATCCAAATATCTGTATCAGTAATAGTTAATCCCTGTGACGAGTGAATCGTTATAGCGTATCCTAACGTCCACGGCGATTTATCCATACTTAACGCGCTCTCAACAACATCAACAACGACTAAAACAATATCATTTGATACAAGATTTTGTATTCCACCACCAGGAATCTCAACATCAATATTCTGTCGTCGAGTATCTGCTGGGCGATAACACAAAGGTACAGGTAGATTTGAAAATTTTTCTTTATGTAACGTAAATAATTGTTGTTGAAGTGTATCGCGAACTATTTTTCTACTCGCAACTATCAAATCAGCAGGTCTCCATAAAGTCCAAAAATCATTCATAGAAGTTTCTGGAATTACTTTACGCATTATTTCACATTGTATTTTATCTGGCTGTAATCTTATTAACTTTTTAAACTCTTTTAATGATTTATCAATAGCTCTATGGTCATTAGTTGTTTCTTCGTAATAATCTACAAATGTTTTCAGCCACTCATGTGGAGACGATCCAACAAAAGGTGGTGGTTGACCATGATCGCCGCACATTATCAATGCAGTATTTTTTAATAACAGCCAATCAAGAAATATTTTTAATACCTCTAGCGACACCGTGCATATCTCGTCCCAGATAATAATTTTAGGAATGTATTTCTCACCCATCCGCGATGGAGTCCATGCGTCTCCGCACCATCTAAAGAAACTATGATACGTACACGATTTTACTCCTCGTTCTTTTATTTCCCTGGCGAGTTTATGTGTCGGCGTCAAAACAATCATATCAGAGCAATTGCTAAATAATTTAATCGCGCGTTGTTTTACCAGAACCACCACACCCATTAAGATAAACGGTTTTATGTCTAGCTACGGGATCATATACAGATGGTGCCGATGGCATCCTTGATAGCTGATTATTCTTGTAATATGTTCTCGCAATTTCAACATCGGCGGATTCAGAATAACTGATTATATCCTCGTGTTTTTTTCTCCATTCGCCCCATGATGCATGATCGTTAATACGCTATTGTTTTAACAAATCCGCATATTTTTTATTTATATAAAATGAATCTGTCGCGACTCTGACTGCGTAACGAGGAAATCTGTTTATCATAGATAATAAATTTATCGAAACATATGCTAGCATCGAAGATCTTAAATGAGTAAACTGCGGTGACTCGCCATCAGTATAGTTCACAATTGTACCTAATTTAGTTCCGTCTGATAAATAAGCATTACTGCGACCTATAAACGTGTTTTTCTCCGTTGTATCAGCGATTATAAAATCGAGTTCAGCATCGTCCATGATTAATCTTGTACACGCTCGTTTATGATCATATGATCCTCCTTGCGTAAATTTACCGATTATTTTTCTGCCGAGATCTTTTGCAAATTTTTCATCACACTCTCTCCTGCATTCACTAACAATATCATCTTCAGAATTGGAAAAATCTCCTCTAGCATCATTAAATACATCCGGTTCTGGCAACCAGACTTGATACTGCACGCGGTATGATATAATTGCTTCACTTACGCATAACGACATTAAAATTCGCACATCAAGCATATACTTTATTAGTACTATTGGAGCCCAACATTTTTCTGAAAAATGTCTCCCAAACCACGCATAAACAATCGGATGGAGATCCTCGTAAAACTCGAACGACTCTATACAGGCGAATCCGGTTAGATCAGCAGGTCCTTGGGGGAGGGGTCCGTTTATCGCTACTCTGGTCATCTCGTGTGTGGGATTTCCAAATTTCTTAAAGTATTCAGAACATTCTCCGTATCCAAGAAAACTTCCAGGATAACACGCTACCATATCAACTGAGATAACGTTATTATAATCGTATTTAGTGTTCCACAATCCACCGTGTCCGTATTCGATACAACTTTTCTGGACATCTTCAAGAAATTCCAATCGTGTCGGTTTCCATGAATTTTTTTCCTAATCGTAGTGAGCAGCAATTGATGGAACGGTAAAACAGTTATTAAGTAATTGTTCAACCTTAATATCATCAGATGTGTATTCATGCCAAAGGCGTTGTGCAAGATTTTTCATTTCTTCATGGAGAGATTCTGTACGATAAATATCACCATTAGACCGTACAAACTGATCATGATAATCATATTCCGAACTCTGAAACAGCCACACAGATACAGGGTCAATTTTACTGATATTTCTGATAGCATCAAATACATGACCATTATAAAATTTAACCGTTCTGTCTCGTGGAAATATTATTACTGCCACAGTCCATGCATGTGCGTTATGATCAATAATATCTATCGAAGCTCCTCTTGATTTATATTTTGGTTTGTACAAAATCTCTCCGGTTAACGTCTTCACCGTTATTGGGAATTTTAATTTCTTTCCCAGCTCGGCAACGTCGCTGATAGACGCTCCGGTATCTTTAACTGTTTCTGCTCAGGTGTTTATTTTTTGCGTCTAAATCCGTTAAACCGTTTCCGCTTATCGCGTTTGTGAAGTGTTCTATAACCCGTTCAGCTATGCAATTTATCCTTGACAATTTCATGGGTTTGAGATCCCCAACGTCAGGTTTATTATTTAACGGATATACCGCGTATACAACTGCAGTCACAGGGTATGATCGCTCGTAATACGGTTTATCAATACCAGTAAGTATTCCTGGTCTGGAATTTTTACTAAGAACAATATTATCTCCTGACCTATGGACAGAATCACGTTTGTCACGAATAATCCAAGTGTCATCGTCTGTCTTTACAATAAATTTTATTAAAATAAAATATTTCTGTCCAAGGTAATCAATAATCTCTCTTCCTCGTTTGTCATTCATCACATTAACATTATTTCCAATTCTGAATGTCGACCACACATGAGCCGCACCATCGTCGCGAAATTCCTTTTTGGCCTCACGGATACGTTTTGTTATATCCTTATTCGTTAAAGCTAGATCTTGCATAGAAAAACTAAATTTATAATTCTGCAGTCTGTCAAGATCAAATCTAGCCCCGGAATGTTCAATCGCGGATAATTCCTGCATTATTATAATTAGGACAAATATATATTTAATTGAATTTTAATCTTTTTTGTATATGATTCAAACAAAGAATCGATGCCATTGACTTATGATCTCATATACTTCTCCTTGTAACAAAGCATGCGTAAACGAATTCTGCGGCTTTCTCATGCAATGCGTTAGACAAGTTAGTTTTGGACCAAAACCGTGTATGCGGTGTGGTGTTGGAGTCAGAGGAAAAACTCAGTTGTGTGTACAATGCGGTGGTAAAAAATACAGAGAGTTGAAACGATATTACGATAAAAAAACACACCATGACATTGTCAGGTGAATCTCCTATAAAGACCGAAGAAGATTATCTCGCTAGATTTTCAAAATAATGATTTAAACAAATAATATTAGTATATAAATGGAGCAAAATGAGTTTGTGAAGCATCCAATCATCATCAATTATGAAGCATCTCGTGATGGTGTAATTAGGCACTGTAGATTAAAGAAACCAGTCGGTAAGGTCGATAAATTTGGTTATCTTAGATTTAATACCAGTGGAAATAAAAACTATTTATCACATAGATTCATCTACGAATGTCATTTTGGAATCACTAAAGATGGACATGTAATAAATCACATTAGTGGTAATAAGCTTGATAACTCGCTTGATAACTTGCGAATTGTTACACAAGGTCAAAATTGCAAGTCCGGAAATACTGGCGGCGTACGATACGCAAGGGCTATTAAGGCCATAAACGCAGATGGTGAAGAAATTATATTCAATTCTATGAATTCTGCTGGTAAATACTTTATCACAGCATCACCTTTAGTAAAATGCGTGGCAGATAATATCACGAGATCTGCTTTTTCAATGAGATTTGGACAACGAATCAGGTTCACCCATCTACCAGAACCTTCCTCATGAACCAGTATCTTTTTGCTTGTCAAAATTTATATTATATTATATAAAATGAAATTTATCAAGATTATTAAGATTTCTTGATTTTAGTCGTAAATATCCCATCAGATTTATGAAATTGTTTGAGTTTCTTGATTTAGTCGTGAAAATACCCCATCAAAATCAGTGAAATTTGTTAGCTTTTCTCAATCGTTTCATGTCAAAGCCCCAGCCCAATCAACGATTGGTTTATGAAATTCAATCAGATTTATCAGATTTATTCAGTTTTATAAAAATATATATATTATATTATATAAAATGAAATTCGGCGAAATTGTTAAGATTTCATGATTTTATCATGTAAATACACATCAGATTTATGAAATTTGTTAAGATTTCTTGATTTAGTCGTGCAATCACCCCATCAAAATCAGTGAAATTTATTCAAATTCCTCAATCGTTTCATGTCAAAACCCCAGCAGATTCACAAAATTTGATCAGATTTATCAGATTTATTCAGTTTTATAAAAAATATGCCAAAAATCATATTATATTATATAAGATGAAATTCGGCGGAATTAAGATTTCATGATTTTATCATGTAAATACACATCAGATTTATGAAATTGTTAAGATTTCTTGATTTAGTCGTGAAAACGCCTCATCAGATTTTATGAAATTTGTTAGCTTTTCTCAATCTTTTCATGTCAAACCCCCAGCCCAATCAACGATTGGTTTATGAAATTCAATCAGATTTATCAGATTTATTCAGTTTTATAAAAAATATATATTATATTATATAAAATGAAATTTATCAAGATTATTAAGATTTCTTGATTTTATCGTGTAAATATCCCATCAGATTTATGAAATTTGTTAAGATTTCTTGATTTAGTCGTGCAATCACCCCATCAGATTTTATGAATTTTGTTCGGTTTTCTCGATCTTTTCATGCCGACCCCCCCCCATCAACGATTGGTTTATGAAATTCAATCAGATTTATCAGATTTATTCAGTTTTATAAAAAATATGCCAAAAATCATATTATATTATATAAAATGAAATTCGGTGAAATTGTTAAGATTTCTTGATTTTATCGTTGTAAATACCCCATCAAAATCAGTGAAATTTGTTCAAATTCCTCATTTTTAGTCGTGAAAACACCCCATCAGATTTATGAAATTTGTTCAGATATCTCGATCTTTTCATGCCAACCCCCCAGCCCAATCAACGATTGGTTTATGAAATTTGATCAGATTTATCAGATTTATTCAGTTTTATAAAAATAATGCCAAAAATCATATTATATTATATAAAATGAAATTTAGCAAAATTATTAAGATTTCTTGATTTAGTCATGTAAATATCCCATCAAAATCAGTGAATTTTGTTCACATTTCTCAATTTCAGTCGTGCAAACTACCCTACAACAATTGAGAAATTTCAATAATTTCATCGTTGTATAAATAATGATGCTATTATGCACATTATTCTATAAAATCTCAATAATATTTATATTTTCTACGTTCTTATGCGACATAGCAGTTTGTACATGAGGTTATTTTTAGAAATGAGCTGGCATTGCGTGTTTGTATAGCTTATCGATTATTTTAGTATCCTTGGCAACGTCTGATTAATACAGACTTTCAACTGTGGGTTTTGTGTAATGCAGTTTCAAGCATTTGGAAACTGAAAATAAATTCTGATTTTATTAAGAAATTCACAATAAATTCTGATTTTATTCTGTTACGCTAAGTACATTATGCGCTAACTATATACTAATATTTTCATTATGTATACATACTGAAGTCCGGTGGCCGATTGCTGACGCGCTTGGACTCTCATGCTCAAGGTCCGTGGTTCGAATCTCGTGAATGGCAAATGTCTACGAAGGCAATATTATGCCAAAAAATTTATTTAATTGGGGCCGAAGTCCGCCCCGTTCTACGTTTCAATAGAGATTTACACACTTTCCCACTATGTCAACACATGGTGGGTGTACTTTTGCACTCCCCCGGGTTGATTATATGGGGAGGGTGTGAAAGTTTCTATTGAAACGTAGAGAAAGGCCCTAGGATAAGTTATTTAAGTTTATACGTAACTGTGCTGTCCTAGAGTTAAAGTTCTTAGAATTAAGTTTATATGTAACTGTGCTGTTCTAGAGTTAAAGTTCTTAGAATTAAGTTTATATGTAACTGTGCCGTCCACGTGTTAACGTTCTTAAAATTAAGTTTATATGTAACTGTGCCGTCCACAACAAAACCTTGTATATAATTGCTGTAAATATGCTTGCTGTAGATATGTTACTGTAAGTACGTTACTGTAAATATGCTTGATTTGGGGGTGGGGTTTACATAAAATCGCAATGCCTAGACAGCCCTCTGAATTTCTAATATTTCGTTTCGATTAGGAATTCACTGGGGTGTGTGTCTATGCGAATGCGTCCATAGGATAAGTTTATATGTAATTGTGCTGTAAATACGCTACTGTAATTAAGATTCTGTGTTTTGTGCTGTCCTTAATTAAGATATAATCATAATCAAATGTATATAATGATCTTCATGTGTAAATAATGATCTTCATGTGGATATAATCATCTTCATGTGTATATAATCATCTTCATATGTATATAATCATAATAATATGTATATAATCATAATAATATGTATATAATCATAATAATATGTATATAATCATCTTCATATGTATATAATCATCTTCATATGTATATAATCATCTTGAAACAGTCTTTAGGGACTATTATTTTTATATTAAACAAACATATATAATATAATGAATTCTGAAAACATTAATGTTATTATTTCTGCGATTAAAAAATTACAGCATAACGGTGTAAATATATCTTATAATCTTAATCCTGAAAAAATTCTATGTGATTTTGAATCATTACAACAACGAAAATTAGAGAACAGGTACACACTACCATCTGATTATATATTCATGAAATTTATCCAGCAGGCAATGTTACAGTCGCTGGCAACAACTACAGATAATCAGGTAAAACTGTTTGTACCTCTCTCGCGAGCTATTGACAAAATTAAGCTAGAACTATCTCATGAATACGAACAGAAAAAGATTATAAACTTTCGTATAAGACAGTTAAGAGAGCATTGTGAAAATGAAAGTGAAAGTGAAAATGAAAGTGAAAATGATAATGAAAGTGGAGTTAATGTGATAATGGCTAAACAAAATCCCTGGTAAGTATATAGGTTATTTACTTATAATTTTGATTTAACCCAGTAAAAAAAACCTATTCTGATCCGATTCGGATATTTTTTTTTTGTTTTTTAATGACGCATTGTGATAAAACGCTCTATGATCTCACATACAGATTTATACTTAACGTTTCATTCTGTAAATCCAAAATACGTCCTTGCTGATCAGTAAGTTTGAAATGTATCCTTGATAATAACGGATTATGTACACGTAGATAAACGGGGTTAATTGGTTCAGATACAATTAAATACCCAGGAGGCACTTGAGGGCTAAATGTATATAATATATAACCTTGCTGGGCAGCGCCACTTTTCTTAAGGTCTACTTGATAGCTGCCATCAATTACATCACATACTAGATTGACTGCGATCGTTGATGCTATATTAACAATTTGAGGCGAGATATGACGGCCGCCACCGTATGGATCGTTGTTATGTTTAAGTATGACCGATGACAGGATTATTTTTCTCCATGATTCAAGTATTTTTGGAAAATATTCTTCTATAAGATCGTCAATTGTTTTCTTCATTTCAGCGTTATTTAAATCTGGTATAATAAATGTTTTTAATTGTTCTTCTGTTATTTTGTAATGATCAAGAAATAATTGCTTAAATTTTGGATTTGAGTAAGGATTTCCCTCGAGTTTAGTCGCAGAGTTTATAATACTTCGATTAGCGATATATAAATCAAATAAGACCCCATTTAAATGTTTTATTGTTTCGATTATTTGCTGCTTTACGTTATCGTTGTAATGTTGTGATAATGAAATAAGTAAAATTCTTAAATCATTAAATGTTTTATCATATTCGGGTTTAAGATTATTTAAAAATCCTTTAAAAAATTCTTCATCAAAAATCTCTCTGTCAGCCCTGCCTTTATAGGGGTAGACACGAATTACTGAGCTATTTATCTTGGGGATCCTTTTACCGTCAAAATCGGTAAAGTAATATTCATTGTCGCTTGGATCAATTTTAAATCTCATGTAAATCCATTGATTTTTATTTCGATATTCTGGATCTTTAATGAATCTTTTTTCCGTTGTGAGAAATTCATTTTTGGTTGGTTCTGGAATTCCATTATAAACAGGAGGAATATCAGGCCATCCTAACACTGATCTGATGGAACTTTGATAAATATCTACAACATAACCAGGGGAATTTATTTCAATCGCCGCTGATAATGTTGGTTCGTAAACAGTAATTGCTATTTTGGATTCTTTTCCTGTAATAGATTTAATTCTGCGTTGGAACTCATCATTAATCTGTTCTATTTGATAACTGCCCGTTGAAATTTCAACAACTTGCCAATCAGGAGTTCCATCAGGTTTATTCTTATTCGCAAATACCAGTGAATTATTTGCTGGTAGTCCACCGAATGGTTTTGACCTGATATTTGGCCAACTATGATAAATTCGTAATTGCGCTAGCGCTATTTCACTTGCTGGAATTGCAGTCGGAAAGTTAACGCTAAATTCAGGATTGGTCGAACTTAATGATATCACAGTAGTTTTTGACGGCGTTGTATTAGTGACGATCTTCTGTAATAGTTCCAACGTCGACATTATTAAAATACTCCGTTATTTAATAGAACGCAATCTCATGAATTTAACCTTCAGTTAGTTACTTTATCACAAGTGACTTCGTCACTAAATGCTTCATCGTAGGTTTTCATTATCATTGCGAACTCCTCATCAGATATTTTACCATCGCTGAGATACGCAGAAAGATACGATGATAGTTTAGAATAAGATGTTGTTGTTGTGTGTAGTTTTGTTATACACTCGTGTAATTTATCATTTGTACACGTAGATATTTTCTTAGCGATAATACTGAGAATGCCTGCGCATGTTGTTGCCGTTGAAACGACAATTGTTGCAACTGCAGGTACTGTCATTGTTATTGTTGATAATAATAATCCGGTTCCAGCAACAACAGCGGAAACTGAGTAAACGATTATATCAATAACAACCATACGCCTGCTATATTTTTTTACTTTTATTGTATAATCGTCAATGATATTTTTAGTTTGGTTTGACACTCACATACTTGAGCGTATCTGTGACGTTGAACGTCGATAAGTGACTCAGTCACTTGATTCATTATACTAACAACGTCATTTAATTAAGTTTCAGCTACGAATTCTAGGCACCACCAGTAACGTCTCGGGGGCATTTCCGTTGATGTTAACGTAAACGTTTCTTTGATGTTATTGGTTAGCATCACCAATAGAGGGTTATGATATACATTCGGTGATAATGAAGTGGCCGCAGTAATTTCCAAACCGTACATAGATAACCTGTATAATCCAGTTACTTCTGCGGTATGTTCGAGAGTGTTATTTTGCGGTGTCCATGTTGTTGATCCTGATGCTACTGTGTACACGATATTTTTAATTTGTCGGTGTGGAATTTTAATCAGATTAGTTTTTTGAACAATACTAGGTATTCCGTTAATAATGTCGTTGAGTTTCAAGTTAATGTCGGAGAGTTTTATGTCAACGGTTGGTTGTTCCCCAAAAAAATCTTTAATGGGTTTGTTTATGTTTCTACGAAAATTTAAGAAAGTTTGTACGTGATTAGTAAAAGTACCATTGAGTGTATTCATTTCATCATTGATTGTTTTTAACGAAGTTGTTATAGGAATGTTGCTATCTTCTACATATTTCTTCGTTGCAGCGTCAAAATCTGCTTCTGGTGTTCTAAGATTATTAATACCATTATCATTCATGTTGAGAAATGCACGCATTATACCACCGTTGACTAATACGTACTTAGATTTCTTGATCATCGACGTATTTTTTTGTTGCTGCATCTGTATCTACGGTTGGGTTTCCAAGGTCTATAATTTTATTTCGATTCATAATAATGTCACCCGTAAATGAATCACCAGCTCGCCTGATAAAATCGTTAACTGACTTACCAGAATCTTGTATTTTACCTTGATCAGAAAAAATAACGATATTATTAATAACCGGGGTGGGAATTCGTATAAGTACATCTAACAATTGTATGTTACTCGTTTTTAATCGCCCTTGTTTATCCTGAAAAACAACGACTTCATTTTGATCCACACTTGTGATATTTAATAAATCATCGATTTCATTTCTGAGCTGATCAAGAGTTGCATATTTAGATAAATCGACTTGCTGCTGAGCTTTGTGAGAAGATCTTCCATAAATATCTACCATTATATTTACTGATATCTGTTTAAGTGTGACAACGTGGTATATTCATGCACGACTTTATGAGGTGGTGTTGTTGATTTTGATACAGCATCAAGTACAGCGAGTACTTCTCGACCACATATCGGCGGATCCGTTATTTTTTGTGTTGGTAATGTTGAATACCAGATTTTAGAACGCATCGAATTCTGAGCAGTGTTTACATATTTTAAAAATTCTTTTGGTGGTGCCAGTCCATATGAATCAAAATAAATAATTCCACATGGATCAATTGCATACGCCACCCAATGGGTGCCTGGTCCAGAGTTTTTATCGAGATTAATAATGCCAGTTTCTTGTCGCATCGCAAGAGGAGGTAATTGATCACGCATAAAAACTCCTCTAAAGTTTTTTCATATTCAGTTGCTTAGCGGCATTAAGTAAATCAAAATTGGACATAGGAAGAATCATCGAATTCGATGACGAAGTTATCGGGGTAATCTTAGACCTTTTCCGTACCATGAATGTGGGGTCCCTGGTAATCTTAGACCGCGACCGTATGCTGGGCCTGATAATCTTAGACGTCCCGGCGGTGGAACGTTTGGTGGTCTTAGACGTCTTCCGCGTTGTTTTGCCCGTGATCTTTTTTTTAAGTTTTCTGCGTGCATAATTCCTTGACCCGTTGCTTTTTTTAACGCCATTCCAGCAGCGGTTCCAACAGCGCCTAATGCAGCTGCTTTTGCAACAGCTGGGGCTGCAGCGGCTATTAATGCTGGTATTGCTGCGAGAAGTGGAAATATGCCACCCGTTTTAACGATGTCTTTAACGACGCTCGCAGAAAGATTGAGTTTTATACCCTTACTCAATTTTTTTGCTTCACTGAAATGCTTATGCTGGTGTTCTGATAATGATAGCTTATTCGGACCACTCGCGATTTGTTCTCGCTTTAGTGATATTTTTGCCGCACAATTATTTTTTGATGATGATTGTAGCTTTTTAATCTGACCAGGAGTCAGACTGACATTAACTAGATGTGACATTTATAATTATTATCCTGATTTTAAATCAGGCGATCTAATTACATGTTTTCTACTGGGGCATCAATAACTCTCATTCGTCCACCAACACCTTCAAGTAACATCGATTTATCGCTAAGTATAACAGCGACAGCTCTGTAATTAGCAATAACTCCTCGGTTTACGCGAGAAAATATATGTCAACGACTGATTGTCTGGTTAAATCTAAATGTTCCAGCAAAAAGTAATAAATCGGATATAATGTTGTAAAATCTAACTGTGATATTCGTAAACCTGAATCGATATTCTGATCACGTCCCATAAATGTCATTAATCGATGATAAGCCCGTGCTACATGATTATTTTCAAAATTTAGCAACACTTCTTCAGAAGGTTCTTGATGTCAGTTTATCCTTAAAGAAACTTCAGAAACACCGAGTTTATCAAATATCATATTACTTTGTGTTTTATTATTCATTCGTGCAGTATTTTGAAGCGCGATAAATATATGCCGTGGTGCAGAAACACCTTGCTGTGATGCTATCTGCCAAGTAAATAAACCATTAATGTTATTCTGGATAGAATCTGTGGTCATTGTCAACCATGATAACATCGATTTACCACCTTGGCTCATAAAAGAAAGTAAATGTTCTTCTTCAGCTATTGTTGGAGTCATTACTGGCATCCATAAAGAAAGTTTTGTTAGTACACTTTACCATGAAGTGCTCTAGTTGTAGCATCATCAGCTCCTTCAACGTGCCATACTGCATCATCGTCGGCACCTTTTCTTACAAGTACAACTGTATGTTTGGCTCTGAAAATAACTTTTCTAACATTTCTGCAAAATCCAAAAATATGTGATAATGGAATTGCACATGAAAACACTCTTCTATTTCCTTGTAACATTGCTCGACATGTTTGCAAATCCTAAATTGTAATTTGGATTCATCGCTGTAATTACACCAGCTGCATTTAGTGTTACGTTTTTATGCTCAGCGTGGTTAGAAGTATCCTTTGCAAACATCATTGATGGACCAGCTGATCTTGAGTAATCATCGCTATATCGCGCAAGACCAAGTATCATCGTGGCAACGTCGACGTTTTCATGACAGATCTCAATCTCTCGTCCATCAATGACATATGCTGCACTTTTAAATAACGCCATAATACCATTATTAACAAAACTAACACTAACATCAGCTACATATTCAGTATTATCTGTTTTAAGAATTTCACCTTCAACCTCGATAAATGCTTCAGCGGGTAAGAAATATCTGCTTGTATCTTGAACTTGTATCTCACATCTTCCACGCTCGTCAGGTATACGTGCGTCATAAGAATAATATTGATATTCGCGCACAGATTCATCTTTTAAAACCGGTGCATCCATGTCAAACGCGGGATCAGATATACGCTTGAACATTATTTATTATTATCGTCTTCGTCTAACACGAAGACAGCTTCCTGCTATCAGACTAGCGGTTATATTTTTTTCTTTTTCTGACATTGGTACATCAGCTAATTCTGCTAGTTCTTTTTTAGCAGCTTGATTTATTATTTTACTGACATTTGCGGGCATCACTTCAGTGCTGGGTAATTTTACTGGCTGAGGTTTTCGTCGTATTAATCGTGCTAGTCTATCCTTGATCGCTGAGAATGCTTTGCTAGCAACATCACCAACAGCGCCAATACCTTTTTCACGAACAACATCAATAGCTTTCATTCCTAGTTGCTTTAAAAGCGGTATTGCTTTTGGGGCCATCCGTCTAAACAGACCCTGAACAACATCACCTAGTCCATCTCCGTAGGTCGTTTTGTATACTGGTAATCGTGAATTTATTACCCTGACCATAGTTGGTCTATGAGTATTGTGTATGATCATATTATTATTAAGTGATTTTATCACTAATTGCATCTAATTACATACTTAATCACTATGATAATCATCGGCGATTTCATTAATAAGGGACCGATACACATTAATATCCATAACACCACCTGTAAATAATCGTTTACAAATATCAGCAGCTTCATTAATAATTTCTGGGGAATTATTGCCAGCTCGTTTTCCTCCAATGAGAATTTCTAGTCGATTAACATCAGCAAGAACGTTATTGGGACAAGTAATAAGGCCACTTCCTAAACCACTTCCAGTTGCGCCAGGATCTTGATATTCTTCCTCTGTTGTTCTAACTGGTTGTTGTTGTCGTGGTGATTGAAATCGTTTCATCATTTCTTGAAATTGTTGTTCTTGTTGCGATGATGGTTGTTCTCGTTGTTGTGGTGATTTTTGTGGTTGTGGATAATCACGAAATGATTGTGGAAATTGTTGAACTTGTTCTCCAAGTATTTTTACTGGTTTCTGTAATTGTTTAGTTCTTTCGATATATTTATGTACAGCCTCATCAAATTCATTATAATTAATAATATCTTCATTAGATCTAATTTCTGGAATACCGGCATAGATACGATATACATCCTTGATCCAATTGGCAGAGCTTAGAGATTTAACATGTTCTGGTTTTACATATTTTTGTCTTTCATAATATCCAAACGCGGCAATATCAATTACTTGCTTTGGGTCCTTGATAGCAGTAATACCTTCAGGCGTAAATTTATCCATTATCTTAGTTCTGGTTTTTGGTGGTTTAGGTTGTGGTTGTGGTTGTGGTGGTGGTTGAGCTGCTTGAATACGGCCAGCAATATCAACAGGTAATGTTTCAAGAGCTCTTTGTGTTGCCTCAGTTGCTGTAACAATGCTATAATGCTGGGCTCAAATGTAGCTTTAATTACTACTTGCATTTTTTGCAAGTGGAGAAAACAAAAATCTTATTTCTACCAGCCAATTTATTTTTACCACACTCTTATTAATCTCTACTAATACTGAAGATTTTACAGTATGATAAGAAGGAACTACAATTCTTTTCTATCAGACTCAATTATAATTTTTATGATCATTTCCACAGCTTGATGTATCCAATAATCTATTAAAAGTGCCATAAAATCAATAAAAACAAAGAGGATTCCCTTGAAGGGACTTGTGCTCTACTAGATGAAAAGAATTTCAAAGAAATGGCAATGGATAAGCTTTACTGATCAGTTTTTCTAGGGTCAAGTCTGAATCTAACTTCAATTTTTATAATTCCAAAAATTTAATTTTAATGATTGGGTATTACAGAGATGCAGTACTCTGCTTCACCATGGAAATGTAATGGTTGTGTTCTAATCCACTGTGTATTATCTGTACGTACATGCATGGTCACAGTGCTAAATGGTTTATCACAGTAAAAGAATCAATGCCGAAGAAGCTTGATTTTGATGGACCGCACTGGTGGCCTAGTGGTTAAAGTGTCCACCTTGGATGCGGGAGGTCGTGGGTTTGAACCCCAGCTGAGTTATACCAAAGACTTTTAAAAATGGTACTAACAGCTGCCTCACTAGGCTCTCAGCATTAAGAGGTTAGTGTTAGGTCTGGTTGGCCTGGTATCAGGATAATGTGACTGGGTGGGACATCAAGCTACATGTATGTGGCATGAAGCCCCAGTACTAGACATTACTACAGACTGTCACACTGCAGAAATTGTTGCAATATGACTGAAAAATTGTTAAAGCTATATTAGGAATCTAAATCACACACACACACACACACACACACACACACACACACACACACAAACACACACACACACACACACTTAAGTTTTGATACTTTAAGGAGTTTTACTAATGATCTGTGAGATATCACTGAAAAATTCAGCAAAAATGAAAACTTGCTTTTTCCGCAATTAAGTTGCATTTTTTCCACACATTTCCAAAGGAAGTACAAGAATAATATCCCTTTGCATTAGGTCAGCTGTCAGTGGGGAAAAAATGTTTATAAGTCATTTCAATAAATGCAAAAATAAGCAGAATTTTATTATGTACAAGTTTTTCTTTACTATTGAATCACACTAAAGTTCTACATATTATGTGCATTTCTAATTTGCAAACATATTTGAATGAAGTAACCACTGAGAATATGCATTTCACCAATGACTGTTATTATTACTTAGGGATGTAACACTTGTGTCATCTCGGAGAATGAAATGATTATCAGCCCCTTTACAGTGTCAACTAAGTTTAGGCACCCCCAAAAGGGCATACAAAATAATGACTAAAGCACAAAAAGGGTGAAATCATTAAAATAAAAAGCCAATTTAAAAAAAACAAAAACCTAACTCTTAAAACATCAAAGACCTTCTCAGTGTTAACATCATTATATTATGCATCCCAGGAAAAAAAGTTAGCATCGAATGATAACTCTTACAACATGCTTTAGTCATAAATGGTTGAATATCTACACATCACTATAATTCAAACTCAATCAATAATAGGAAGGAAGGTACAACAGGCCTATTCCACATCCTCAAACTTGCTCCGGAAGCCACTGGTTAATGCAGGCAAAATAAGAAACCAAGACAGAATTATGGAAGATAAAGCAATTTATTAGTACAAGTATAATAACACTTAAAGAACAATTTGGTACTGATATCCATGTAACTGCTGATCAAATTAAGTTATGTTTGAAAGTATGTACATGTATTGAATATGTTGTCTATGCAAACTATTACTGGTCTCTATTCAGTCATTTTTGGCTGTTCGCAGATCTGGAAATACGACTATAAATTGTCATGCCATCTACAACATTTCAGTCCGTACATCTCTGGATAAAACTTCTCATATACAGTATAAGCAGGTATTACTATACATATTTTCTAATTCAAAACTTATCAAACCCCACAAAAATTATTGGAATTTTCTGCTGAAAGTTTTTAATGTAATGAAATACTGTATTATTAGTTTACCAAAAATGTAACAATTTGCTGATAAAGTTTTGGATAATTTTCAAAACACTTTTACAAACATGTCACAAATATTGTGATATTACAGCAACTTAGCATTAAAGAAACATACAAAATTCATAAAATGACTATTACTGGGGAATCAGAACTTTACTGCTCTCGCAACTACACGGCTATTAGCGCCTATATATGTTAGCAGATGTCAAACTGAAATAACAAAGAAAATATCTGATAAAATATGAATTAACAAGAGTCTGAGCCCCTACTAGCTAGATAAAATGTCCAGGAATCCATAATAAGTTGCTTCTTCTGTCCTTTTATCATCTGTAACTGCGGAGTAATGAAAACATTTCTAATTTCTTGAAAAACTCTAATATACCAAATATGGTAACAAAATTAATTTTGTACATGTTCAATTTAACATATTCACAAGATGAGTGCAGTATAAAATTCTTTGTCATGGCCCCTGACTGTACCTGATATCTTGAAGATAACATCACTGAAATCCTTCCAGGTACTCTAAAGGTATACTCTCATCCCAAGTTTGCTTAATTCCATAATCTACCTGATATCATGAAGAGAAGATCATTAAACTCATCTAAGATACTTTCAACGCATACCCTCTTCCTAAGTTTGGTTAAAACCATAATTAATATTTTCTTTTACAATACCCAAGTCATTCAAATGGCATTATTCATGGTATTTTTCAGATATATTCACAAAATATTTGACATAAATACATTCATACTTGTTGGTATCATCATACTTACAAGCCATTAAAGACAAAAAAAAAGAGTCAAGACCTCTGACAATCAATGTCAGAGTGCAGATGAATTATTACTTATTGGAATGCAACTGAATACAAAGCCTGGTCAAAATTCATTTGTGTGCAATTAATGTGTTTATCAACTCAATGAAATACGGTGGCCTTTGATTTGTCCTCTAGGTCAAGTAGGTCTGTTTTTCAAACTCTGTCACAGAAGGTGCTGATATTATGGTGGTCAGATCTATTCAGAGCTTATTAAATAGTGCAAGATGTGTTTTAGTGAAAACCACATGTCAGTGCCACCATTTGTTCAAGTGGAGTAGTGATAACATTTTTTGAGATGGGGCCTATAGACTTCTACAGTGAAAACCCCATGTTATACAACTATCCATTCTGAAGAAACAGCCATAAAAAGATTTTCAAGAAGGCCATTTTAGTGGTTAGATCAGAATGATTTTAAATATAGGACCAACTTACATATTGCAATTAAATTTTAAATACCCCTACCCCCATGACAGTTCATTCAGAAGATGTAATGGGATTTTCATGATGGCTGCTGTGGGAGGCAAGTATCTTTCAGCTGATACCACTAAAACACTTGTGTGTTCCTTAGTGCTTTCAAGACTGGACTATTGTAACTCAATTCTGTCTGGTTCATCTCAATATCTACTCCAGAAACTTTAAAAAGTTCAAAACACAGCTTCTTGGATCATCCTTAGTGTACCACAATCAGAGCACGCCTCCCCCTGCTCTGTACCCTACACTGGCTATCCATTCAATCCAGAATCAAACCCAAAATTTGTTCTCTGTGCTATGTTTCACTGACGGGCTCCAGTCCAACATACCTATCTGACCTCACCTATGTGTGCGCACCAGCAAGATACTTACACTCCTCTTCTGACACTCGTATTCTCATTATTCCCACTATGAAAATGAAATCATATGGACAACATTCTTTTGCATACCAGGGCCCAGCAACGTGGAACAAATTGCCCACTGAACTTAGACACAAAGACACAGTGATCTTATTCAAGAGTGCTCTTAAAACAGACCTATTTCAACTGCAAGAACAGACTTAAAGACCTAATAATGTTTCCTCACCTTAAATATTTACAGCATGTTTTCTGTTTTCTAATTTTGTGATGCTTGTTCTTATTTTTGTAATCATATCATTATAGATGTTTTTTAAGTGTTGTCAAATGTTGTAAAGTGCTTAGAGCGTCTAAAGATTAGGCGCTATACAAAGTCCTCATTATTATTATTATTATTATTATATATGCACCATTTTCATTAATCACCAACTATATATTGCAAGAACTGTTTAAGTGAAAGTTCCAAGTTCATACAGCTATCTGTCCAGGATTGGTTGGGTATGGTGTTTTACAGGGCAATCATGCTAAGGCAGGGAAACACCATGATAGCTGACATGGGCTGATCTAATGTAAAGATTCCTATGGACACCCTGCTGGTCAAAGCACACTATTCTTACCAAAGCACACTATGCTTACCAAAGAACCAGAAGAAGAAACAAGAAAATTTTCAAGTTGCCTGCAGTGGCAAAATATTTGTAAGGTTAGATCAGCAACATTTTAATTTTTAACAAATCACATAAATGTTTCGGTTGAAACCTCTTGTCAAATTCAACCATCATTAAAAGAGGATTTGTGTTGGCAAGATTTTCAAGATGGCCATTGTGGCCATTTTGTTAGGTCAGATCAGCACCATTTTTAAATATGACCAGCAAAATATATTAAGAATCATTTTAGGGAATATCCAATGTCAATGTAACCAGTCTTTCAAGAGTAGTAATAACAAGATTTTCAAGATGGATGCCATGGTGGAAATGGTTGTCAGATCAGATCAGATTAGAACCAAGTACAGTTCACAAAAGGTCTGTATTAAAATCCATGTTGATTTGACCATCCATTCATGAGAAGTAGCAATAACAAGATTTTCAAGATGGCTGCCATTATGGCCATGCTGGATGTAAGATTGGCCCAACTTTCATTTAGGACTATCTACATATTATAAGAAGTGTTTAAGTAAAATCCCCATGTTCATAGGACCATTTGTTCATAAAGAATTGTGATAACATGATTTCAGCTGACCATTATAGTGGCCTACTGCATGTCTGATGGGAACCATTTTTATTTAGAACCTAATCAATGTCACAGAAAGTAATTTGGTGAAAACTCCATTCATGCTGATACAACCATCCAGGTGGTACTCTACAGTTTTGTATTTTGCACAGGGGTAGATTTTTAAAGAAAAAGAATTTCCCAGGTTTTCCTGACTGGTTATACTGGCTATTTAAAAAAGACCTTGTTTATCTTTGGTACTGTTCAAAGAACTTTTAATTCCTTTTATTTGGTCTATGATCGTGTGTAATATGGGTTTCAGAGTACACTGTATACAGCTTGGCCTTAGTTTAGATGTGCACCTTTCAAAAAACTCCTAGCTCTGATTGATTATTTTCATTTCCTGGACTTAGAGGTTAATTTTAAAAATAAAGCCAATAATTTAATTTTACATTTGATATATTTGGTAATTCATTCATTGCACTTTCAGAAGCTGGTACTGTCTAGTCTGGCAAAATTCATGTTCTCTATTTTAATAGGTGCTAACGATGGTGTATTTTAGGCTAATTCAGGCTGATTTTTTGAGCACAAGAAAGCAGTCATTTTAGTCAGCTGTGTGCTCAGATCATGTACAATTTCCACAAGTACAATATCCAAAGAAATTTCAGCCACAGTACATGAAAGTAAAACATTGAGGTATACCAACATTCCCTCCATTGTGCATCTTGTGAATGTAAACAACTTCACGTTACACAAGCCACTCTCTCAAGTTCATATCTGTAGAGCACCCTCCCCCCTTTCAGGAGGAAATATAATAAGATTTTCAAGATGGTTGCCCTGGAAGCCATACGAATTGTACTACAGTCAACATTTTCGTTTAGGGTGAACAGACTATGGAATGGATGCGTGCTGCTTTTGAGTTGTTGTTAAAGTCGGTGAAATAAAACACAACAGAAATTATTTTATGCACGAGATTTTTACCTGGTCGGATGATTTTATGGTTGGGTCATTTTAATACACTTATTTAAAGCATGCAAAACAACTGAAACTATATTTAGACAATTTTTTTTAAAGCACACTTAATGCAGTTGGTTCTTTCTGGGCAGAAAAAAAATACACACATAGCGAAAATCATACTCTGATGCATTGACTATTTTTACTGCAAAAATAAAATGCCCAAAATCCCTCATTATTGAAAGAGAATTGAAAATAAAATCCTTGCTATATACTAAATGAAGAAAAATATTGCACAATGTTAATGGATCATTTTAAAAACAGCAAGAAATAATGCTACTACAACAAAACTGTAAGCCTATTCACTGGTTTAGTTTTTATGTCACAATGCTCAATATACAGAACTCTCCCATTGTAACACTGTTCATGGGAGCTAACACTGCTCATGGGAGCTAACACTGTTCATGGGAGCCCTAAAAGTGGGCTACTTTATAGGTCAGGTTGCCTATTACTGAAGTATATCACACATAATATTAAATAATGTAATGGGATCCATTACCATCCATGCCTTATAAGAGGGACCACCTTACTGTGTGGTGCCTTAAGGCAAGGGAATACATGTTACATTAGTATTCATCTGATAATGATGCAACTGAAACTTTCATAGGACCTTGACTGATGTACTTAAATGGTGTGCATTAATACTGAAGTAATGGCCTATTCTCTGTCTGAACAAATTCATTGGCTCCATGTACTGAAGGACCATTACCTCGAGGTTAATTTTCTCTTTCAACTGTACACACATTTTGCCAAAATGAAAGTACTTTTATTGGGGTGCTATTTATTTAAACAGAATTTGCACAAATAATCATTAAAATAGCTGTTAATGCATTTTCTAGAAAATTACAAATATGAGTATTAGCAGATCCACAAGATTTTATAGCTGTAAAAGTCTGACACTGGAAACAGTAAAACCTATTAACCATGAAGAGAAGGAGGTTTACAGAAATTAATGTTACTGCAAAGAATTACTGCTATCCTTTCCAGAGATCACATCAATGTAGCAAATTATTCAGGTTGATGTCTAAATGTTCATCAAATAAACTCCTGCCATGTCCTATAATTTTATATAACAGTTTCATTCCAGAGTTTTAAAATATCATGATTAATTTTGTTCAAAGGCAAATGATGCGAAAACTTGTATGAAGGCAGATTTCCTATCATCTTACTTACCCTTGTTAAAAGAAAGAATTAATATACACTATACTATTGGAGACAATCTAAAGTTCTATTATTAGCTTACCTGAAAATGAAACATTTTGCAATTGACTGTGGTTTTATCCAACAGAAGCATTGCTACATAATCTAATGCCTGAAAATGGAAACAATTTTTCAATATTCCACAATTTCTTGCTATGTCTGAAATGGCCCATTAAATTTAAATTAGGACACAAGTCTGGCATGAAGATGCCGAAGCTGGTGTGGTTGAATGTTGAGTGGAATTATCTCCCCTTTTGTTCCAGTGGCTGGTACAGTTACACGTCCAATTTTTACACTGTCTCTGTTCTTCTCATGTAGGACCTGCAAGTACATCAAATGCCAAAGAATGTATATAGAGCAAGATGCCTAAGTAAACACGTGATCAACCCTACATTTCTGACATCTGCCTAACAAGCAATTACAAGAGCAGTTGGCCAAGAAATTTGGGACAATAGGATGCTTTCTGTACAGATTTATCAAATGCTCTTGGCTCTAATTGTAATGAAAGCAATTATTATATAATTTTTCCTGTTTTTGTATCTTCATCCATATCTGATGACACATCAGCATTATCTGACCAATACTGAAAAGCTCCTGTATTGGGATGCATTGCATCCGAGTTAGTAGTTTTCTGTTCAGGTCTTTTTGGTTGTGTAACTTTTTTCAACTTTTAGCAATGACAGCCATATGTGATTAAAAAAATGGCAACATTTGTTCAAATCTAAAAGTCATTCAAGCTAGGGCACATTCTGTAAAATTTGGTCAAATTCTGAAGAGTGGTGTTTGAAAAGTAGTTTAAAAGCCAATTAATTTCATTGAAATCATTCTAATTAAATTACGTCATACAAATTTGCTAAAATTCTTCTAAGTAGTTTCTGATAGTAACTATTTTAAAGTTGTTTTTTTTCAGTAATGGTGGCTGTATATGATGACTGATTGGCAACATTTGTACAAACATGAAAGGCCTTTAAGCCAGGATGCTCTCTGCAAAATCAAAATTGATCTTATAGGTTTTGAAATAAGGGTTGAAAATAGCAGTTATTAATAGATGCTAAATGACAAACAACAGACAAAGGGCCATACCATCAAATCACTTAATCTTATGGCCAGTTGAGCTAACAATAACCAAATTGCATTTTATCACTCACCTGTCCTACACTGTTTCCTTAGCTTAAAATGGTAGCAATTAGCTTGTCAGTTTAGGAGATTTAACAAGACTCATCTAGAGATTGAATACTAACCCTGGCCTACAGCTTTCATAAAGACTCCTACTGAAAGAACCCAACTGTCCAACACTCTTAATTTGTATGCTATGTATGCTTGTACCCTATGGTGCAGCACTTTCAATTTATATACAGCTTATTCTACATTTTGTTTCCATTATAGTAAAAAAAAGAGATACTGAATGTCAAAAATTCATAGTATCAAAAGGCACCTCTACACAAATTGACTGACGTGTACCAATTTTGAATGGTTCAAGAGTTATGCTCTGTAAGTGAAATCGTTTACAGATGACAAAGTGATAAATACATCCCATGTATTACTGAACTGGGGGGGGGAGGGGGAATAAAACAAACAAGAAGAGTGAGGCTGATGTGGAGATAAACTAGAACAGGAGCCATGTTTATCTCCCTGCTTATGTCAGTGGCTCTTAGAAAATGTTCTTGTCCAAGAAAAGTGGTCATAGGACAGTTTCTCCATTTGTTATGCCCAATAGGGAGCTTTCCTGTTTCTCTGGACTCTCCTTTAAAATAAAGGATGTCCTCTTGGATGATGGGTCTGTGTCAAGTTTGCTTCTTTGAAGTCCTGTTTCCAAACTTAACTATAACTGACCATGAAAGAGCAGGCTGGACAACAGTGGTTGTGAAGTGTGGGTTCATGGTCCTGTGAACTCCAGGTGCAGGTTGAGACTTGGGTCTTGGTTTGGTTTTGTGTTTAATGGCACAACAACACAAGTTATTTAGTGCCAAGGCAATTGGAGCAAAGTGCCCTGCACAAAGACAGACCACAGTAGCTGACCTCAGCTGATCCAATGGTGGGGCTTAAAGTAGCACCCTTCTGGTTACAAATCCAGACATGCTAACCACTAAGCCATAGTTGCATCTAATGACATGCAGGAGAGTACTGTATTGGAGCTGGTGTTGGCCATAACCAATTCACATCTGATGCCAAAGTTGGTACTGGCTACCCCAGGACAGAACACCGTAACCAGCACAGATTGGGCACTGTACAAAGCTGGTGCAAGCCCTATAAATACTGCCAAAAAGAGCTGTTCTTGTTGTGGAGGCTGTTAACTGAGGCAGCATAAGAGGCAATACTGATGGTATCCTCATCTTTGTTCTTTGCATTTTCTTGCTCTTTCATTTACCTGGTTACACTGTTTGGTCAAAATGGTTGCCCATTCATTCTCTAATCAGGTGCATAAGTCACAGGTATGACCCCATTTACATCCCTAACAACAGTCCTGCCTATTATGTTCACACCTACAATTACAGAGAGCAAACAAGGGCATATACATATTAAAGCAGTCATGCATAGCATGAATATACCTGTGAAGAGGATGCTAATGACAAATACAGGTGTATTATATAATTACATGAAAAAGACCTTATGGTATGTAATACAAAACAATTACTTGACAGAACTCACATACTAGGTCACTTACAGTATCAACTGATGTAATACAGACATTATGGCAGGTAATTAAAATGCATAGATAGGTATATTACAAGTGTGACCAATAGAGTGTGAATTTTTTGTTTCTAACAGAATTAAGCAAGAAACAGACAGAAATACATGTATAGAAGTATACTTCTTCATGTGAGAATTACTCCAAATATTAAAAAGGTGCAAGTGGAATACAGTTTTGTGTGGTTTCAAAAAGAGCATGCTTCGTAACATAAATGGAAGTAGTAGCTTAATTGGTAATTTAGTGATGTATGTGTGTTGGTTCAATTGTAATTCAGTAATGTATGGGTGTTGGGTAAAGTGGTAATTCAGTAATGTATGGGTATTGGGTAAAGTGTTAATTCAGTAATGCATGGGTGTTGGGTCAATTGGTAATTCAGTAATGTAAGGGTGTTGGGTAAAGTGGTAATTCAGTAATGTATAGGTGTTGGGTAAAGTGGTAATTCAGTAATGTATGGGTGTTGGGTCAATTGGTAATTCAGTAATGTAAGGGTGTTGGGTGAAGTGGTAATTCAGTAATGTATGGTTGTTGAGTCAAGTGGTAATTCAGTAATGTATGGGTGTTGGGTGAAGTGGTAATTCAGTAATGTATGGGTGTTGGGTCAAGTGGTAATTCAGTAATGTATGGGTGTTGGGTCAAGTGGTAATTAAGTAATGTATGTGTGTTGGGTTATGTGGTAAATCAGTAAAATATGGGTGTTGGGTAAAGTGCTAAATCAGTAATGTATGGGTGTTGGGTCAACTGGTAATTAAGTAATGAATGGTTTTTGGATCAAATGGTAATTCAGTAATGTATGGGTGTTGGGTAAAGTGGTAATTCAGTAATGTATGGGTGGGTAGCAACAAAAGAAGTCAGCATCTATTTACTTGTATTTTTTCAGCAAAGAATTTGAAAAATAAGAAAAACCACACACTGACCACCAATCTGATTTGTATATAAAGTTTCATTGGGATATCATGAACAATTTTTTTGATAAAAGCATGTATGATAAATGGAAAGACAGATGGATGGAAAATCTTCAAGACAATAATGTTTTCATCACAGGCACATTAAGGCAACATCTTTTTGTGACAAGGTTTGCCTGTTACTGTGATAGTGACATATACCCCCCCCCCCCAATACATTAATGAATGAAATTTTATTTTGTGGAAAATAAAAATTTGGTTCTTTGTTTTATTTCTCAGCTTAAATAAGAGTACTTGATATTTCTTCAGAAGAATACGATGATCACAGCTTCACTGACTCACTGTGGTTTATTCTTGGTAATCAGTGATGGCTAAAGGTTTGATGTGCTAAACATAATTACATTACTCTGTCTAGGTAAATTTGCAATTATTTACATTTCTTCAGAAAATAAATTTGTTTCTTCGTGTTAGTTCCCATCTTAAACCACAGTATTTGTTACTTTTTTGTTACAATACAATGATCAATGTTTAAATGATTGGCACAACATTTTAAAAGGTAATCAGCACTGCCTCAATTATGATATACTGTCTTGCTAAATTCTAGTTTGTACACAACATTATATTTCAGAAGTGTTATGATAGTCCAAATAAGTATTAATACCAGGCTGTGTTAAAAATCTCGTACACTGTGAAAGATACGCTAACCATAATTGCCCATGCAGAAGCACATAGTTACAGAGCTGCTGGGCTGGAATTCATTGTAGGAGTCTTCTGGTGGACGGTGAAGATGTGGACATAAAGTAACTTTTCGAGTGTTATAATGATAAAGATAAATTTGAGGGATTTGATCTAAAAGACTAAACTCCATAAACAAGCCAAACCTTAAAACAGCCTTTTTAAGTCCCCTCCAAAAACTCAGAAAGATATACCATCAATTTTGCAACATTTTTGTTCTCTCTTTTATGAAATCTTCAATACAATTATTGGTCATGATCTGGTGCCATGTACTGAGAGAAGAGATCAGAGAAACAGTCAAGCAATGGTTTACTATGAACAATTCAAACGTCATGTAGCAAATTCTATTCACTGAATTATTCCAAATGCCTGACTATTGTCACACTACTAAATCAGAGTGAAATTATCAAGATTTTATAATGAATATCATATGTGCATCACATGGAAGAAGCAGCATTTTCCTGATTTTCTTGGTCAAAATTTGGGATGCATGTTACACATCAGTGTGGGTTATTCACGCCAAAATATATCACCAGTAATGGGTGTACAGTAGTCTCCCTCTTGAACGGCCCCCTTGACCAGCAGCCACCCGCTTTTTACGGCCAGAATCCCTTGGCACTGACGAGTTTGTTTTCAAAAGCAACCCTTAAGAACGGCCACCCCTCTAATGCAGCCAGTGGCCAGCATATTAGTAAAAAAATGTAAAATGTTCCCCTCACAAGTGGCCACTTTTATTTCAAATGTATCCAGAACCAATAATTAATTCATATCATGACGTAAGGTAAGTAATCAGATTATCTCTACCATCGATACATGTCTCCCAATGTCAAGTTTCCGTTACTGAAAGAAGTGTTGACTAAAGTACATGTAATACTAAGATTAATATTATATCATTGTCTATATAAGCTGACGTTTACAGGAAATGGGCTCAACAATGTTATGATAGAGTTCTGGGCTTCACACATCTGTCAAGTTCTTCTCTTTGATGATTACAACCAGACGTAATTGTCAAGATCGTAATAGGGTCAGCATAGGCTAAAAATAGATTTTGTGCATTAACACACACACACACACACACACACACAAAGAAATTAACCTTGAACAAAACAGGGTACCAGACAAAGACTGAAAAATCAGGTGACAACACATTTAACGCTTCCTTTACGAAGAAACCATTTGGTCCACTCTACAAAAGTTTCGTCTGCATAATTAAATCGCATACAGTTAGCAACATGCGAATAAATCATTACCAAACATTAACATGTCATCACGTAAACTGAGACGTATTATTTTAGAAGAAAGTCGGTTATTCTACTCTACGATATCGGGTGGGGTGGGGAGGGGGGGACTTGCTGAACAATTTTATGTAGAAAAGACTTGAATAAAACAATTTTATGTTGGAAAGGCTTGAATAAACAATGTCGTAACTGATAAGGAGGTTATTCAGCAGCAGTGGGAAAATGAAGCAAATGGAAAGAGAGTTATGTATGTACCAAGTTTTAAATGACGTTTTTGAATGGTTTTGCAATGTGCATAACAACAATACCCGCTTGCATATCACACTTACGCCAAGAATAAGAACTATTAATGTATATCCAGTTGAAATAAGTTTATTGCTCAAGAAGAACCTTTTAATAATTAATGTTACTTTTAAACGAAGATATTAAATGCTTTGAAGCACATAGCTTTCTTACTATGTATATTACATATACTTCTCACAAAAAATTTAGTCCCCCTCTGGAAAGGCCACCCATCTTATAAGGCCACTTTCCTGGTGCAGAAAGAGTGGCCGCAAAAGAGGGGGACCACTGTACTAAATTTCATACTGACATCTTGAATGGTTTTGGAGATTGTCATGGAAACCAAAATGTGAATGACAGATGAATGGAGGGCAAAAGGCACATAGAGTTCACTAGTGTAATATGTTTACCAAGTTTCAAAGAGATATCTCTAAAGGTGCTCAAGTTTAGCTACGGAAATTAAAGTGTGACAAACAGATGGACCAACAGATGGAATGGAACTCATTTGTACATCTCCTGTAAACTTTGCTGTGTAGGGGATAACTATTAAAACTCACTCTGGCAAATTCTGGAGTTGGGAATGTGGAGAAATCTGTTCTCACTTGACCACCAGTCCGATTAGCTGCTAATAGCATGGTAACTTGTACTTGCAGCTGTAAGAAGAATAATTACATTAAGAATGAATTTAAACAATCAAGAACTTTTCCATGCTTCTTCATGAAACATACAGTTAAATTGGCTGTGAAAAAAAGGTCAATGAAGGGTCTGACTATCTACTGTCTGAAAAGAATTTCCAGGAAGGTCTGAAAAGAATTTCCAGGAATGTCTGACAAGAATTTCTAGGAATGGATGATAAAATGATTTCTTTTTTAAAAATACAGTGTTGAAACCATCTGATACTGACACAACTGGCTATCAAAGGAAAATATACACTGTTTGTATAGCTGCCAACAGAAAATATACAGTACTTAATTTTTTTCAAGATGTACCACTGTAGTTTTCTAGAAATAAATAGATAAAGGAAATCACTAATGGTTGCCAACGAGTACATTTCACACGTCACTGCTGCCTGAAAACATTCTGTGATCAAATTTTGTAATTTTACCATAAAACGTCAAAGTTCTCCATAGATTGGTACAATAATTGAATCCCTGTTTATGTACATTCATTTATTGAATCATTGCACTCACACGATGTACATCCATTTTAATATCAATTCTGAAGGTAGAATGAATGAACAAGGTATACTGAAATGAACTAAGGACTATTACATTTAAACTAACATGGTTTCCAGGAAAGTCAGTCTTTAAAACAAATATATATCAGCATACACTGGTTACATGAAGAGTTCATATGGAGGTGATAAAAAAGTTCATAATTTCATTCTTGGGTCCAATAGTTTTCAATCAAATCAGTCACAGTGACCTAGTTTTCATTTCATGAACAAACATGTGTAATGCTTTTGGAAGATATGGAGACAAAAATATAAATGTTTTAATAAGCAGATACGAAGCTTAAGTTTTCCCAATTTCAAGTATACCCATATGTTACTTATACTGATAAAACCTCTGGGCCAATTTTCTAAAGTTTTTGGTCACATTTTTTCTTCCTGACTGACACCCATGTAAAACTTTTAGTGCCCCTGCAATTCATTTTTAGTGGAAATAACACAGTGAGGATACTAAAGTACTATTTTGACTAGCTGATTGCTTATTGTCTAAAATAGGTGCTAAATTTGCCATAATGATCTTGCTAAAGTCCACTGCACGACTAGCTGATTGCTTATTGTCTAATACAGGTGTTTTATTGTCTAATATAGGTGCTACATATAACATAGTGAGGTTGCTAAAGTGCACTGCATGACTGGCTGATTAATTATTGTCTACTGTAGGTGCTAAAAATGACATAGTGAGCGTGCTAAAGCCAATGTTTGATTAGCTGACTGATTACTGGCTACTGCAGGTTCTAAATATAGCATGTGAAAAGTCATAGTGCATGTGTTAATTGCTGGAAAAACTATACATTGTATACAACATAACGAGTCAGGATCAAGACATACCTAACAGATCTTGAAATTCAATATTTCAACAAGACGCAAAAACACAGAAAGGACTTTTATGCTTTTTCTCCAACAAACCCTATAAATAATGTCCTTCTGTGACACAGGTACTTGACATAAGGAAAGGAAATAATGTAATTCTGTGACACAGGTACTCAACATAAGGAAAAGAAAAATCTGAAAAGGGGATTAAAATGGAATTTAGTTAGCAATGTGATACAGAAGGTCCATGATTATTATTGTCAGGATTTAATTTTTTTCCTCTCATAAAATCATCTAGTTTGGTCAATTTAAGTAGCATAAAGAAAGCTTTACCTTTTTTCTGAAAAATTAGGTTATGTTTGACATTTGTATTAAAACAGGGCAAGGATACTGTAATCTTGGACAAGAAAACCATTTTAAAAAGTAAAAAATTTGTCTGTAAAACACTGCAGGCCAAAAAATGTCTCAAACCCAAAATTAAAAAATAAATAAAAAAAACATCAAAATTTTGTTGCAACTGCATGAAAATCTAATCAAGACATCTATGTAAGCCTATAAACATGCATGAAAAATTCCATTTGACTACCTCATGTGGTTTTTGCTCAACTATGCTACAAAGATTTTTGTCAAAAAAGTTTAGGTACAAAAACTACAACACAAAATGGAATAAACTGCTGTAATTACCTGAATATCGAATCATCTCGTCAGCATAATAATACAAATATGCATACCAAATTCTTTCTTGAAATTTTTTTCCCCAGGAAACTTCAAAATTAAGTAAGATGTTGAAATATATGGCTACAGTAACCAGAACCTAAAAAGGCCTTGGGGACTCAATGAAGGTATCTCAATATCAATTTTTGGTCTTGTTTGGCCCAGTAGTTTGCATTTACCTTATTTACAAGAAAGTGTGAGGGATAGATGATGGTCACACAACAGAAAGCCAATAAGTTTGCAATATCAGCTAAACTCATATGTAATATAATACTAATATAAAGTCTGATGCTTATTTTGTAAAATTATTTGGTCCAACCATCAATTTCTTTCTCTATCAACACTAACCTAAACTTTAGCAGCAATAACTTATAGAAAAACTCAAATATTGCCACTTTATAATTGACCAGAGATAAAATTTTCTTGTAATTTTGAAAAATAGTATTCATTTTTTGGCTTAAAAATGCCACAACTTAAGTGTAATATAATGACAACTGCCAAATGATAAATCTAAAAATGTAAAGATGTAAATCAAAGGGAGAAAATATGGTAGGAAATAATGTCATCAAATAGATTATAAAATACAGTAAAGTCATAATGTTTGTCTTTTCTCTACACTTTTCAACAATTATTAATACTGTATTCAAGAATTACACAGAAAACGAGCATTTACAATATACTGTAGTATACTGTTGTTGTTGTTGTTGTTGTTGTTGTGGGGCTTAACGCCATTTTTCAGCACATGATAGGCTATACATGGCGGCCAATATTAATGGTGGAGGAAGAAACCGGGAAATCCACGGAAAGAACCACCGACCCACAAGAAGCTACTGGCAAGCTTTCTCACATATCCACATTCGCCGAATCTTAGACTCGAACCCACACAGACAGAGGTGATATGGCAGTGATCTGTAACGGAAAGCGCTTTAGACCACTCGGCCACTCGGGGCCCCCTGTAGTATATTGTATGAAATCACTTTGATGTCAGATCCAATTACAAACAGCACAGACCCAGATCTGATGTTGCACAATATGACAGTAGATCTGGCTCTAGCAATTTTGTTAGGATTAATCAGCAGAACTACAACATTTTAGTCTTGTCTCGTCTTGAACTGATGTTATTTGACCTGTCTTTTAATTTTATTGTTTCTCCAGTTATATATAGTCTTGCCGTACCCATTAACATGACCTGTTGTACACAATACAATCTTAACAGCATAGAGCACATGCACCAGGATTTACTCTAAATATTTCTAACTTGAATGTTGTCACAATAACCGATCACAAATTGACTAGTCAAAACATTGGCCTTGCAAGGTCTCTTTGTTACTGCCACCAAAAATTATCTGTAAAGGCATTAAAACTGCACAAAGGTAGAATAGAAAATAATAAGGGATCAAATGTTTTCAGAAATAAACCTCAGAGTTGGTATAAGTAACATATTGGTATATGTGAAGTTTGAAACTATTGTGGGTTCTTTTTTTAAAAAAAATGGATTTCTTAATGTTTTTACTGAGCACAAGTATAACAGAATCCCTTATATTTTAGCTACATGTAAAGTCTAAAAGTTGTAGGATAAATAAATAAATAAATCAATCAATCAATCAACTGATCAATCTAAGGATAGACTGAATGATAATACAAATGAAGAGAACAAAAGTTACTCAATAAATTGCAACTTACATCTTGAGTCTTTCTTTCAAGCAGTGTAAGGTTTGCTGTTGTGTTAATCAGCTGACGTGCTGGGTTACTCTTTTCATATACTGGGCTTGTTCCTGAAATTACATGCACACATAGTGGGTACAGTCTAGTCTCATTCACTGGATTATTGTTTAGAGTTTATGCAATTTTTTTTGTTTAGCCCAACCTTCAGTAACGGTCACTTCACTTGAAAAGTGTATGACTATACCAAAATGAATTTATCACTTACATTATACCTTCCTTTTTAACATACAGTTTTTCATCTTGCAGGTTGCTAGTATAAAGAGGCTGCACTGTACATGCAATGACAGACAAAATACTGACAGACAGACACATAAAGATAAAACTATCCATTTATGTAACCTTCCTTCTTATCTCATTCTGGCACAAACTGATTGTAAGTTGTAAAGCTGTTATTTAGAGGCAAATAATGCCACTGCATACAGAATTTTTAAACGTTTGATTTGTTTTTTTTAAGAATCTCAATCAGAAACATTTTAATAATAGTAATAAAATTAAGATGTGCTTAAACATATACTTAAATTTTGATGTAAGAAGGAGTTAAAAGAAATCATTAAAGCTGTTCCAGGAAAACATATCTGAGACCCAGGGAAGGCACTTTGAATGTGGAGTAGTCACCCATAAATGCAATTTAGAATTGTGTATTATTCTCATATAAAATCCATGAGAAATCAGAGTACCCTGTCATATATTTTACAAAACTGCCTTCCCTGGGTACCATGTATGTTTAAATGGAAGAGCACTTAGTAAACGGTCTTGCACATACAACTGTACAGCCTATCATAACCTGTGGATCAGAATTAAGAACAGTCAACAAATACTGAAATGTGTGGTAAATTTCTTTCATTTCAAAGTTGTTTAAACAAATTATCTGTGACATATCAGCCTATAGTTAAGATAAACAAAACACAAAAACACTTAACATGTTTACAGTGTATGTACAATATGATGGTAGACCCAAGCTGATCATAACATACAGGGGAGGAGGACTGGTTGGTTTCAGCTTGCCCAATCCTGTATCCTCCAAGTGATTACCTTAGTATGAGTCCAAAGATAATCCCCCATAATGAATAATAGGATTATTAATATTTATTGTGTTTATGACATGTACTTATTTGGAGTCCATGAAAATGACTCATCCTCATAAGAAAACAAGTGTCATCTTATTGCATACATCCCAACCCCCCGAAAAGTATAAGTGTAATTATTGCTATTATAAGTGGCAAAAAAGTGTAATTTGGGTGTAAAAGGTGTAATCTATACATTACATGCAGAATTACAGCACATATGAAAAGGATACATTTTTACTACTAACCTGGTTCTGCAGCTTATCAAAAGTCTTGTCACAAAGAGTAAACTCCAAGTGGATTAGAAACAGAATACAAATATAAAATATATACTGAAAAATTATCTATACTCAGCACTCACTTCAATTAGTCTACATGTGTAACTTTCGCTGAATGATCATGAACTGGAATTCTGAAATGATCATGGTCAGGTGCTCAGTGCTGTATTACATTACTCTCATATTCTTCTTTTAAAGTTTGTGCTGATTTGTCCTTTTTCTGATCTGATATGTTATGAATTTTGAAAAAATCCATCTGCTCTAACATTTTCCATCATATAACATCCACAACTCAAAACGTAAAGCATTTCACTTAACATCTGGCACTATTTCCTTTAAAAATATAGACTGATTCACTAACTAGCTTATCAATAAAATGAATCTGTTAGGCAAACTTCACTGCTGAAGAAACTCTTATGTTTTCTTGAAAATGGTTCATATACAGTTTCTATAAATAGCAAATAAGGAAAGTTCTCTTATGCTATTCTTATGCAGCAGTCACCTTTTAAGAATATTTTCACATTTATATGAGTGGAATTAAAGAGATGATAATAAAAATGACAAACAACTTTTTATTGCTTTACTTCTGTTTTTAATGTAGCAAGAAAACCTAGTTCATATACAGTCTAGTGGAAAACATAATTTGGTGGAAAAAGTGTAATGATTACGCCAAAAGCATAATGGTTGGCATGTATGTTATTGCATATAACTAGCCAAAAGAAGAGAGTAGAAATATCTCACATTTTAAATAAATGGAGTTGGATTAGACAGGATTATTTACTTTAGACTTAGTAAAAATATCTATCTTGCAAACTTAAATTCACCATCTCATCTACCATAGACAATATCCCAAAGACGTCTGGCCTTTTGGCACACTACTGTTTAGAATTATAAATTTTCACTGTTAAGCTGTTAAGACTGATAAATGATGACACGAATATAACACCAAAATAAATTTCATGCAAAAGTCTGTGCTGAACAGACAATAGACCACAAAATGATGAATCAACAATACTTTGAGAACTATGTGGCACTATTTGCAAAATTATTTAAGAAGATAAAACAAAAGGACATTCTGATAATCAGCACAATTGTTGTTTGACCTTTCATCTGAATCCTTACGAGTGTCCCTTGCCCTCTTCAGAATTAGATCCAAAAAGGACGTTTTCTTTATGTTTGGTGGTAAGAAACTATACTGGTAGTGTACCAGACTAGCAACTAAAAGGGTGAAGGTTTGAATCCTACCAAAGTCAGCTACTATGGTGTGTCCCTGGGAAAAGCACTTTATTCCAATTGCTGCAGCATCAAACAACCTGTGATGCTTTGCCATAAACAAAACCAAACCAAGCATGCACACTATTTATCTATTGCTTAGATGGCCATTTTGCCAGTGAATATATTTTTGAAAGGTCATATTGCCAGATCATGCTGATCAAGCTTAATTCGAGATGAGTCAGCAAGAACATACCTATAAAAAAAGAGCAATATCAAGACCTAATATATTTTCTTACCAACTCAACCTACCTGATTGTCTCTTGCTTATGTCCACGAGCTTTGGGCAAGCACTCAACTTGTTCACTTCCTGATAAGAGAAGAGAATAATATTACTTCTCCATCTTATTCATGAAATAATACAAGTATATCTGGGCCAGTATTATACCTAACCCAATATCAATCCTATCAGCACTAGGCATTCCCAAATTGGTCATTTCAGGTCTCTTAAATAAAACAAATGCTGCCGACACTCATATACTGTATCTGTTTAGCGAGTACTACATTTTTTCATAATGCAGACACTTATATACCATATCCATTTAGTGAGTACTGCATTTATTCATACTATGGGCGCATGATCCTGTTTAGTTAGCACGTGCTAAAGTTAATACGATTTGAGGTTATATGTATATATGTTATAAGGTGTTGTATGTAGTAGAGACTTTAGTGTTCACCCTCTTTATTTTTGTGGTTTTATGCTGATTCTCAGTTTTCTCAATCTGAAAGGCCATGTTATTAAACTGATCAGTAAGGCTAACACTTTCATGATTCAAGATGTCAAAGGCCTATAAGTCTCCCTCCACAATCTATTGACATTTACAGCTCGTTAACTGGTCAATGTTATTTACTAGACTTATAAGCATATACATCTAGTATATTATACCTGCAGCAACTGTGCAGTTTGTCTGGCCAGTGCACTCAGCTCCACCTTACCAGGCACAGACTCGGGCAACTCTCCTACAGTCACATGCCCAGTTGTGCTAGTCAGCCCTGTTGGTTTCTTAGGCACCCTCAATGGAGGTAACTTATCCACAATTTCCTACAGAAAAGAAAAATGAACAACTTCACACTGTCCACCAATAAAAAAGATTGCTGTTACTGTTGAAATATTAGATAATTTAAATTTGTAAAACATGGTGAATTTGTTTTTTTCTTGCGAATAAAAATGTTATTTGAATGAAGAAAATCATACACTGCTTTGCATTTTATTGCAATGGGTGATGTAAAATCTATGTTCCAAGACTGAAGTTATTTTATTGATGATGATAGGTTATGTTAGACTGTACTGATGATGACAGGTTATGTTAGACTGTTATCAATGCCCAGAGAAGTTTTTAGAAAATGTGTCAAGAAATCAGTAAAATTTACAATATCTGAAGATTACAATGTACTAAAATAACAACAATATTATACCAAGTGAAATTTGCATTTACCTGGTTGCTTCTTTCTACAGCAGTTTTATACCTTAAGATTTTTAGTTAGTATTAGGACTGGTCGGTCTGGTGTCAGGATAATGTGACTCGGTTGGACATAATGCTACACATTTGTGGCATCATGCCCCAGTGCTAGATATCACTATTAACTGCCACACTGCAGACATCACAGCAATATGACTAAAACTGTTAAAGTTACCTTTAAAAAATCGAAAAAGTTTTTTTTTTTATATGAGAATTTATTTTACTTTCATTCCACTAAGAAATTCTATATAACATGATTTCAAACCTTATCTATCTAATGTCCATTTTGCAAGCACCTTGTTACAATTAAGGTAAAGTGTTACAATCTTGTCTCATGTACAATATATGGTCAATTGTATCAACACTGATCGTCCTTATTATCTGAACCTGATGGTATAAACCATGATCTGTCTGGGCAATACGCAAGGCAAATCTGTGTAAACTGATCTATTATGGCAATTATGTAATGGCAGATACGTGTAAACCCTTCTGTGTAAACCCTGATTTGTTAGGGCAATATACAGTGGCAGAACTGTATAAACCATGATCTGTTATGGCAATATGTAAAGGCATATCTGCATGAACTTGCCTCTGTTTGCATGTGTTTGAGTTTCTGGCTTGGCCAATGTAGGTATGTAAGAAAGGCTGCCAGTAACTTCCCGTGGGTCAGTTGTTCTTTCTGGGGTTTTCCCTGAGTTCTTTCTCCAACAGTTATACTGGCCACCATGTATAGCCTATCTTGTGCTGAAAAACGGCATTAAACCCCATATCAACAATGGAAAATCTGTGTAAACCCTGATTTTAGGACAATACACAATAGCAAATCTGTGTAAATGCTGATCTGTTACAGCAATATGCAATGGCAAATCTGTGTAAATGCTGATCTGTTAGGGCAATATGCAATGGCAGATCTGAGCCAATACTGTTGCATATTATACATAACTCAATATGGTAGAAAAACTCTAAATAAAGATACTCACCTTTGTTTTTTCTGCTTTTAGTCTGATGTTGTCATCTTTCACAAATCGGAGTGCTTCCTTCAGCAACTCAATCTGTAGACAAGGGAGGAAATAGGATTAATTTTCAAATACATAATTACATCAGAACAAGTTTCCATGTTTCTAAGACAATGTGAATATAATTTTCCCTCACGATACCATATCTGATCTAATACCCCCTCTGTGAACTTCAAAAAATATAATTTGCATTACTTTTATGAGTCTGAAACTCATCAAAATAAGTGTAAATTGATGACATCATAAATACTGTACCCATTGTGAATATGCACAGACTTTAAAAGTTAGCTTCCTTGGTCTATGTGAGGAACTCACCATTCTTGAAGTGCATCTCTCTCTCCCAACATGGATGCATGAATACAATATATTTATGCTCAACTTTCAAGACTGATTTAATCCACACAATTAACTGGTAATGATACATCTGGCATGCATGGTAGGAGTTTGAAGCAATTACAATGTTCTAGGCAGAATTTAGCAGCCATTTCCCTCCATACCACATGCCAGGATCATCAAGACATGTGCACTTACAAGTGGCTATTTTTATGCTAGTTTTGACGGTGCAGTTAATCAAGGCATGTGCATGTATTATAATGAATACACTATTTTGTTTTCAAGTAACTAAAGCAACATCAACTGTATAAAATTTTTCTATGACTAGTTAACATGTGTATCACCATCAATGTTAGCAATATTTGAAAGTATTATATGGATTAACATGTCAGTAAGATGCTAGGCAGTCCACTGCCAAATAATACTAACAGAAATACTTACTTTTTGTACTTAAACATAAATTTTGTTAACACTATTTTCTAAGTCATCTAAAATCAAAAGCTGTGAATTGTTTTCTTATTTCACATGCTGTGCTAAAGGTGTGTACCAGGATCATAAGGTTTGTTTACTTATGATTCCTGAAAATCAGTGTTATGCTTTTCTTTTTGTTGTCTTTGTAATTCCTAAGTTAAATGTTTATATGTGCATGTACAGCTTACATACCTGCTGTAACAAAATGGGAGAGTCTTGTACGGAGAAACTGCTACTGGGAGACAATCCACCAGTCACAGGACTAGTAGCTGATAAAGAAATATTCTTATAGAACTATGATGGACCTAAATTTAATAATTATAAAAACTATCTTGGATTTGTCAAATAAGCAAATGAGACAGCCTAATTCCATCTTAAGTCAATGAAATACTATTCACTTAAATAAGAAACTGCAAAGACATTTTCATCCCTGCATCTCTGGCAACCAAATTCTTGACAATAAAAAAATGTTGAAAATTACTTAAAATGAAATACATGTAAATTAAAATTGTAAGACATCTCCTAATGAAAAATCTGAAACTTATAACAAATTAGAGACCTTTCTATTTTATAATATCAAATTCTTCAATAGCAATATAAATATACCTTTCTTTTCTCATAAAACTTCCCCTTTTTTTTTGTGTAAAATGTTCATGCATTACAAACAGCACAAACCCAAAATAAGTACATGTACATCAAAATCTGTTGTTTGCTTGAAATCATAAACAGAACAAGCAGTTTGGACTGTAATCTGGCAGCATGTCATGTGACAACAACCCAGGCTCTTATGCATTTTGGACCATGTGTTGTCAGCATGTCATATAACAGCAGACTAGGCTCTATGCAGTTTGAACCATGATCTGGCAGCATGTCATGTGACCGCAACCAAGGCTCTTATGCATTTTGGAACAACATCTGCCAGCATGTCATGTGAATGCAATCCAGGCTCTTATGCATTTTGGACCATGATTTGTCAGCATGTCATGTAACAGCAGACTAGGAATTATCCAGTTTAAACCATGACCTGCCAGCATGTTATGTGACAATAGACAAGGCTCAGTGCTGTTTGGACCATGATCTGCCAGCATATCATGTGATAGTAGGTCAGGATCTATGTTGTTTGGACATGATCTGCCAGCACATCATATGATAACAGACCAGGATCTAGGTTGTACGGACCATGATCTGCCAGCATATCATACTCTATGCTGTTTGCAGTTGGGCATAGGCTGTACGCTTGATAAAATGGTCAGACAAATTTACCACTCTGTCCAGCCTGGCGAGATATTCCCTCTAGAAGAGTCTTCTTGGAAAGAACTTTGAGTCGTTCTCGCAGCTCTGACTTTTCACGCTCCAAGGTATCAATGTCAGCTTGTAAGGCATCTGCTGTTTGCTCAAATTCTCTAAAAACCAGAAAATAATACAGACTTTAGTGGTTAGTATTACTGTACCTTAAATTCAACTAAATACAGCAACAGATGCATAAACAACTTTCAAAGCTCTCACACAGAATCTTAAATGCTGTTGACACTGCCACCACCATTGGCATCAGAAAAGTGATACCAATGTCTCACCATTTACTAGTAACAAAAAAATCATTTCCAAAATAAATGATACTTGTAATATTTCTTGGTAATTTTAATTTAACACAACTTCAGTAAGTCCACACATCTGCTTTTCAAGAAATTTACAAGGAGGGCATTCCAGGCTTGTACATGCTATTATGACAAGAGGTTGAAACTGCTCTGGTGTCCTTAGTGGTTAGTGTGTCTGCATCAGACGTGGGAGATCATGGGTTCAAAATGGTATTAGCAGCTGACTCACCTGGTGCTCAGCATTAAGAGGTTAGTGTAAGGACTGGTTGGTTTGGTGTCAGGATAATGTGACTGGGTGAGACATGATGCTACATGTCTGTGGCATGATGCCCCAGTTCTAGACATCACTACTGTTACGTGTAGGCTTGTACAAAAGTAACAAAAGAAAAGAGTGAAGTCAACAAGCTTTGTAAATTTAACAAAATAATTTATTTCCCTAGAAAACAAGGTAAAAATATGAAATAGGACTTACAGTTTGTGAATATATCCAAAAATTAATCCTAGAATTGAAAAGTCCTATCACTAAACAGTTCTAATTGAATCCAAGTTCCAATCTCGATGAAGTTCCAATATGGAAGGCTATGACGTCCTCTATAACCAGTTTGTGTTGATGTGTAAACAGTTCCTTGTTGAGTCACCAAGAATATAATTCCGGCTTTTGAATTATGAATAATTTAGTGAATGTCTTTGTCCAAGAATTTCAATGAAAAAGAGTATTTTCCAGGGTGAATAAATTATTTTAAATAAAAAAACTCAATTCAAATGACAGCAACAGGAATACCTTTCGGCCTGAAGGTATATTTTATGACTGATCAAATCCACTAGAAAATGTCTGTTTTAACCCGCGATTTTAGATCACATGATGGCTCACGTGGTCACTTAACCTGAACAGCGAAGTAAAAAAAAGGCCAATCACGTTGGCTACTATAGCCTAGCTAAGAATCCGATTCCCATACTGGAAATAAATTTAAAAATAAAACATTGTTTATTCAGACTAACACGTAGGCGAAGTATGACCTTGATTACAACCAATGATTTTCACTCTGTGTTTACCAAATTTCCGAAACAAGGTTAGCTAAAAATACAATGAAGCAATAGTTTTGTGTTCTAATCAGGCTAAAAGAACTCATCTGAATTTACTGGGAAAAATGTCAAATCCAGTAAAAATATTATCCTTACAATAAAATGTAATGAAATAAAAATAAAGTAAAAGAGAATTTAAAACCAACACACTAGTAATTTAATTACATATATGTAACACTATAAACTGCCACAGTGCAGACATTGTAGCAATATGACTGAAAAATTGTTAAAGCTACATTAAAAATCCAAAACACACGCATGCACACAACAGAGGTTGGAAATATATTCCTATGCAATATCCAAAGTAATTGTTATAGCATGTTATCTCAAATGCTAACTGTGGTGATAAAGGCAAGTGGTTTCCAAGCTAAAAGAAATCCACAATCTACCTGAAAAAGAGATAGACAGAAAGAAAAGCACATCATGTGTAAGCCAACAATAATCAATACACACAATGTAACAAGCCCTTTTTTAAACATATCTTCAAGTCTAGACTTGAAATATTTGATTATTCAAACTGAAGTCATATTTAAATTTAATTAAATCAGAAAGTATAATTCTAAATGTATATGCAAATTAGAAGTTCTGCTGGTGGAATCCAGGCAAGGCTAAGAGCTTATACAAACATTTTCATGATCAAACTAATGCTCAAAACAATGGCCAATCAGATGTCAGAATTGTGTGTGGCTAGTGTCCAAATTAAGGCTACTCTATTATCAGAATTGTGTGTGGCTAGTGTCCAAATTAAGGCTACTCTGTTCTGTGTGGCTAGTGTCCAAATAAAGGCTACTCTATTATCTGAATTGTGTGTGGCTAGTGTCCAAATAAAGGCTACTCTATTATCTGAATTGTGTGTGGCTAGTGTCCAAATAAAGGCTACTCTATTATCAGAATTGTGTGTGGCTAGTGTCCAAATTAAGGCTACTCTATTATCAGAATTGTGCGTGGCTAGTTTCCAAATTAAGGCTACTCTATTATCAGAATTGTGTGTGGCTAGTGTCCAAATTAAGGCTACTCTGTTCTGTGTGGCTAGTGTCCAAATAAAGGCTACTCTATTATCTGAATTGTGTGTGGCTAGTGTCCAAATAAAGGCTACTCTATTATCAGAATTGTGTGTGGCTAGTGTCCAAATAAAAGTTCCTCTATTATTAAAATTGTGTGGTTAGTGTCCAAATAAAGGCTACTCTATTATCAGAATTGTGTGTGGCTAGTGTCCAAATAAAAGCTAATGTGATTTCTGAATACTGATAGGAGTCTGAGTTTGAGAACTTGAATGATTTTATAATGGCCATGTATCACACCTATGGCCACAACTGTTTATTGTAATGGCTATAAAACGTTCCTTTCTGACCAGCTGGTTTATTATACCAATTTCTAGGAAGACAATCATATGCAATCTCGGCATACTTTTCCTTCTTCATCAGTAGGTTTTGAGCCTCCTCTAACTTGCGTTGCATCTTTTCCACTTTTTCATCTGAGTCCTTTGTGGCATTTTCCAACTTCTTTTCTATCAGACCAATACGTATTTGTTGTTCACTCAATTCTTCTTGCTACAATGCAAAAATACCCCCAATCATCTTAGCCAGATGCTCAAGCTGTTGACTGTTTATTAATAACTAATACAATAAAATGTTAATTATCTGAAAGACATTTGTATGGACTTGTCCATAATATAGTCTATAGTCTTCTCCCGGACCATGTATGGTTTGTACCACTTTATATGACTGACATTCCAATAATTCACTTTTAAACATTTTCATGCAAATTTGAAGAATTCTTTGCTTTATTTTGTTAGATGTAGATAGGTATAAAAGCTAGTGAGGGTTCTGGAGAAAACCAGTGTTCTCCCCAAGGCTTTTGCTATAGCAGTCTTGCTACACAGTAATTTCATTTTGCACCTTCATTGATTAATTTTATGTTGCATTTTTTTTCTTCTGACTGTTAAAAGTCATTCTCTACACTGAACAGAATCAAGAGCATGTTAAAGAACAGGTTGATACAGAAAGTGCTGAATTAACTTAAGACAATTAAGGCTAAAGGATTTTGCTTAAAAGAATTTCATTTTTAACATGGCAATCAAAATATATGGGGAAGTGAAGAAAATTAGGATACCATTTATTTAAAATCAAAGACAAAGGAGTCTGACATTAAATCATGTTATGACTTGGGGAAATAAAGAATACCAGATAAATATATGTACTTCTTTTACATTTCATTGATATTAATTTTTTTTCACTTGTAGGACGATAATACGTATTTTTTTACAACATTTTATGATGCTAAGGTATGTTGATTCTGATGCTCTCAAAACTTTCTGGGAAGATAACTGAAAACCATTAATTAACTGTTGTCCAGCTGACAAATTATCTGGAGATGAAAAAAAACTCCATGTCTTCTGATACTTCTGATAGGTCCAAATAATTGCCATTAATAATTAGGAAGTTTTGCAATTATGTTAACTGCCAATGCAATGAAAGTATTGCCATGGAATTACCCTTAAAAAGTCTGTACTGTATGTACTGCAAACAACAAAGACATGATCAGCTGTTTCTTAATGTGCCGGCAGATAAGGGTATATGTTGTTTGTTCTACTGATTACTCATTATACACTGAATATATCCAGATCTTTTGGCAATTTATGCGATGGCAGATCTTGGTCTCTTCAGTTTACTGGTGCACTTGACTAATAAGTGAGTACATATTGTATTTAGAACACTGTCAGCATTCAAAAAGCCTATTCAAAATTTTAAAACCTCAATGCTGCTGTTACGTGCAAAATGTCATATATGCCAAATCATCTGAATAATACTGAATCTTGAAAAATAATGGTCCTGAACATCATTGGGTTCCTTTAAAACCAGAAAACATCGATTTTTCATCACATTATGAGCCATGTAATTTCTCCCTCAAAATGAGAAACCCTGCCATATTTCACATGTGTATGAAGTAATCTGATGTGTAATGGCAACATCTGTGGGTCAACAGATTTGAGTCAAAAGCTGTAACACAAGATCTGATGATGTCACAGTTGTAAACATAATGAAGTAAACACCACACCATGTTGAATTGTCTTCTGCCCAAGTTTGCCCTTCAAAGTATTCCTGTGTCCCAGGTGGTTACCAATATTCAGCTGAATCTTATTTTTATCTAATGCATGCTTTTTCTTCTCAGATCTACTTAAAAAAGTGGGCTTGCCTCTCTTCATTCCCTCTCAAATCAATTTGTGTGCCATGTGCAAATGTAGCTGTTAGATTAGTCACTAACGGAATTTGTCAAATGTGTCACATCACTACTTTTGAAGCACTCCCAAAAATGAACAGAATTACGAGCAACTTTGTTGACTGAATTAAGGGGAGACAACTCTTAATTCTAAGTTGAATATTTGAACATTGTTTAAACCCTATATCTTAATTATTTCAAGGAATGGTTTATGTCAGATAGCCTTTTGAACAAATCATTTTCTTCCTTCCAAACCTTAGATTGGAAGAATGGTGAAATTTATGATAAACGGCAGCATTGGGACTTGAACATGTCTACCATTTGCTGAAATATTATGCTATGTACACATATAAGAAGGGTCTTTCATAAATAGATCTAGAACCATCCATACTTAAACATATACACAGATTCATTCTTACATCAACATACATACAATGTACATGCTTTGGCATAAATTAAATGTCACAAACTATTTTTTTTTATTGCTCAAAAAACCCCCAACAACAAATAAACAACATTAAAGTACTGTATTGTATGTCATTTTTCATAAACATTAATCCATCAAAATTATAATTAATTTGAACTTTTTAGTTTGACAAAGAGAGCTTTTTATTAACATTTTGCTCAATATAATTACCTAAGAAAATAAGAATTTTCTTAACTATAATTATATGTACTTCTTAAAAATAAAAATAAAGTACACAAAAATATGACAATACAATAATTAAACACCACAAATTTCTTTAAAGTCCTAATCTTGGTAAAAGGGACTGGCTATGGAATATCTCTGGAGATGGAGGAGAAAGTCACGAAAAAATAGGCATGGGGTCTGTGGGATGGAACCCCTGGTGGGGATCCAGGGGTCACAGTGCTCAAAAGCTCCTAAATCTTAAGTATTTCCAGGGCTTAATTTTAACCATCTAACTGTAAAGAAAACTTCTCTAGAAAATGTTCCAGTTTTTCAGTCCTTTTTTTCTTGGTGGTGGCAATGAGGAAATTGGACCAAGGATCCCATTTAATTCTCTAACTTAAATAATTTATTTCACTACATTTTAATTTCTGGATGATGACAGTCAATTATAATGTGTAATTTGCTATCATTAAATAACCTTATTTTGGTGGTTTTGAGTGCAAAGTAATCAAGTTACAATGTTATCCCTAGCCTGTTTTAGAAGGGAGCTGTACCCTGACCTCCCAAGGTAGAACCTTGCCCTCTCTGGGGAGTACTGTGTCCTTCTTGTGGAGTGACATGTCTTTAATCTCCTGAGGTTGAATATACTGCATACTGTATAGTTTCATAGCCTCTGGTTCCCCTACCATGTGCTGAGATGGTAAAGAGATAGCAAAAGTTTGCATTTCTATAATCAGTCTTCTTCTAGTGTGTCATCCTCAGCAGATGATTTTTGTGTTGCCCACTCTCCGTAAGTAATCACTTTTACATTTTGTGTTGCCCACTCTCTCTAAGTAATCACTTTTACATTTTCTGTTGCCCACTCACCTGAAGTATTCACTTTTACATTATGTGTGGCCCATTCTCCCCAAGTATTCACTTTTACATTATGTGTGGCCCATTCTCCCTTTGACATTTTGACAATATTGAGACTACTACTGACATTCCACACTCTAGAAATTTCCTGCATAGCAGATCAATCAAACAATCTGTTCACCCCTCCAGGGGACAATTGAACCAGAACCAGTGGATAGTTTCTGAACAAATTATGCCAGATCTCAATCATACAAGCTGAGATCATGGACAAAATAACATAAATAGTGATTTGATGATTATTTATTTTTAATTTAGAAAAAAGGCCTTTAGAAATTTTGTACTGGGTATAACATTTCACAGGAACTGCAGGTAATTTACGGGATCTGGATCTTAAAAGCTGCATGTGTCTTTATGATTTTGTTTTTGTTGTTTTTTCCAAGATTACTGTGGTCACGTGGCCTGGCAGAATTTATGTCACCATATATAAGGTACAAGTCACTTTTAAGGCCTCCATGACCACTGTTATAGTGTTGGAACATTGAATTCTAATTTCAAATTGTGATCACAACTTGAAAGTAACAGACCTTCAGTTTGATTTGTCGCTTCAGCTCCTTAACATCTTCCTCCTTGGACTCCAGCTTGAACTTCATGTTCTCAATGTCTGCAATCTGACTCTTTACGGCCTTGGCTCGCATGACAACTGGTGGAACAGGCTGATAAAAATATTTGGAATCAACAAAACTATAGACACTTCAAAATGTCATATATCATATATGTTGGAGTGATTTCCCTTATCAGTTGTGACATGAAACAAGGATTTGACTAAATGTTGATAAAATGCAGAAAATCAACGTATGCACTACAAACTTTTTGTAAACGCTTTCTCTGATACATGAATTATTTTAATATTTGTATAATACTTCAGTCTCTCTGAATTTCTGATAATGATTTTCAATCTTTATCTGACAAAGCTAGAAAAATGTATAATTATTTTTATTTAAGTACACTCATTTTCTGAAAAGTAGAGAAAAAAGTTTCCTTATTCAGCCTGAATTTATGAAAATGTTTTTGTTTTAATTTTAAAAAGGGGCAAAGTCTGTACAGTAAAATGTTTTTGTTTTAATTTTAAAAAGGGGCAAAGTCTGTACAGTAAAATTCTGTATTCTAAAAAAAAATGCATGTTCTTTTTGTGACAGGTTAGTGTAATTGTTAAGCAACTTGGATTTATAACCTTAATTTTTTTATTTCAATCTACAAATTGAACAAAGGGTACAGTTAGATTCCCTATTTTACTGAAGAATGTGTACTCAGTGAGAGCCATCCTATCATGATATATGAAGTCTGATCAAACGCACTACTGGAGCGTAGTATTCCTCACACAGAATAAGCTGCAGAGATGAGGCAGTATTGTTCCTATTTTGTATCAGACACATATACACAACCCATCACTACCTCCTGAAGGATGATCCTTGACTAGAGTGCTTACCATAAATGAAGAAACTGTACTCAGTGAGAGCCATCCTATCATGATATATGAAGTCTGATCAAACGCACTACTGGAGCGTAGTATTCCTCACACAGAATAAGCTGCAGAGATGAGGCAGTATTGTTCCTATTTTGTATCAGACACATATACACAACCCATCACTACCTCCTGAAGGATGATCCTTGACTAGAGTGCTTACCATAAATGAAGAAACTGTATGATGATGTACCATTACAGAAAACCTTAGAAAATGTGTTAACTTAAGGAAAAAAATACCATCAAGACAAAGGGAAACTATTACTCATTACCTCCCATTGACCTCCACTAGGTGGTACCATATTTAAGCTCAGCAATACATCAATTCAGGCCAATTTGTGCAAATAGATGGATCATAGACAACAGACTATTCCAAAAGCTCTTCTGGTCTATGACCAGCAGAGCTGAAAATCATAAGAAAGGATAAACTTCTGGATTATTGGAAAAAAGTAATGTTTATTACAAAGATTAAAATAAAATATATTTTATCCCAAGAGGGTGTTTTTTTGTGGCAAAAGGAACTTGATGATAGGGAAAGCAAAATGTATAGAACAATAAGAAAGTCTCATTCTTTTCAACTGTTTTCTGGTGACATTATCTACAAATTCAAGGGATGTAACTGACTTAGATCCTTCACTGAAACACACAACTTACTGAAACAGTCTACAGTATAGCCGTCAGAAGCTATATCAATTAAACTGAGAAGAAAATTATTTATTTACTAGAAGAGGTTTGTGACTCTTTTATTTCTGCTATTTTCACAGTTATTGGTGCAATGCAAACTTCAAAAATGATTGTGAGATTTCCAAAACTAGGACACAATATCCTTAACTTCTTTTGAGTGTTAATTTAATACTGCATGAAAAGTTTCATGTGACTTTGAGCACAAAAATTAGTCTGTGTAAAACATTCCTGGTTTACACAATGTCAATAATATTAGAAAGTAATGAAAAACTTTGTTATTGAACAAAAAAAATTAACATTTTTTACCAGATAATAAATTACATCTTGCAATTACCATCTATACTCGTAATTTGGATTCAGCTGCAAACCACACAGACCCAGATCATGGTCTGTGCTGCTTGCAGCTGGAGCTGACTTATAGACGAGTATATGTGGTATCCCATTTTTTGGGTCAAATTCAAAGAAATTAATGAAGATAAGTATTCATCCTACCATACTCTAAGCCCATACTTATCATGAGATATACTGTAACTAAGTACTAATGTAAGATTCTGGTCTACTCTATGAATGGTTACCTTCTTCTCTGAGGTTCCATCAAAGTCATACTCCCCATTTTCCATGGCAGTGGCAAGTCTGTTCATGGTGCCCACGACAACACCAAATGAAGTCCTAAAATGAAAATTGGACACTGCAGGTCATATAGGAAAACCATCACAGCTTCAAATTATCATGAAGTAAATTGCAAGGGAACACAACCTTTGGAATAGAGCAGTTTGGGCCATTTGGTGAGTGACAAATGGAGGTAACATTTATAGTGAAACAGATTGGTAGGTAAAACAATGGTTTGCTCTTGAAAGCTAGTGACTGTTCATGGAAGATGAACTTTAGACTTCTGGCCTATTTGATGCCAAGTACAGTTCATAAAATCTGAGTTAATTCATCAATTTTAGTGATAATGGGTCTAGTCAAATTACAGACTTAATTATACTTACTCCTAATTAAGGCCTAAGATGAGTAACAAAAGAAAGCTAAACTGTACCAGCCATGCGATCATCAATGACAAAGGTTTCTATGTATGATATCAGTAAGCCAGTCATTCTTGGTATCTGCATCCTCATACACCAAGGGTTAACTCTGTTCATCGTGATTTACCTGTGGTGCATTCAAAGGTAAACTGTTTGGCTCATGAATAATTCATAAAGCTATTTTAGCCATTTGACTGATCTGATACAAACTGTTCAGAAAATTAAATCCCCATTTCATCTTTGTCTCTTTATGGCAACTGCATTTTCTAAACTCACTAAATTCCCAGTGCATATGAGAGAAGCAGAGTTTGTCAGATCTGGATATCTAATGTATCCAGTTTTTATGAGAGAAAGAGTTTGTCAGATTTGGATATCTAATGGACCCAGTGCTGGAGAGAAGCAGAGTTTGTCCTATTTGGATGTATAAGTATGCATAACAAGACCATTATAGAAGGAGTATTCCATTTTAACCAAAGTTAAAAAACGGTGCTCTCTGGAGCAAACTGATTGCATTTGAAATCAACTTTTTTCCGATTCTGGTTACCAGGATTCTCAATGTCACTTACCTCAAGCATTCATAAGGTGCAGTGTCCTCCCTGTCACTTACCTCAAGCATTCAAAAGGCTCAGTGACCTCCCTGTCACACACCCCAAGCATTCATAAGACCCAGTGTCCTCCCTGTCACTTACCTCAAGCATTCATAAGGCCCTCAAGCATTCATAAGACCCAGTGTCCTCCCTGTCACTTACCTCAAGCATTCATAAGGCCCTCAAGCATTCATAAGGCCCAGTGTCCTCCCTGCACTTACCTCAAGCACTCATAAGGCCCAGTGTCCTCCTTGCCATACACCTTGTCTGAGGCCTGATAGGATATCTCCTCCACCTTTTTGGCCATCAGACCCTCAGCATCTGAAACACCCAACAGTGACATGCATATTGAATGATGCACTGCCTTTTGGTCAAAGCAGCTCAAGCTGTTTTGAGACAAAGTTATAAGTACATCATTTCCTTTCTTTGTAATGGCATCCAATATTGAATGTTGGATAAACATTACCTGTAGAAACTTTAAAAGGACTTGATTACAGGATCATAACTATCTAATTTAGTTGAAAAAAGTAAAGCAGTTGTTGTTAAGAAAACTTAATTTAAGAATTTATTTTCTAACATAAACTGAGATTATAATGGATGGTGAATTGCATTTACAGGAACAGCATTTAACAAAACTTTAAAGGCCTTTAAGACTGATGCTCCATGTTGAAGTCCAAACCAGCATCATTAAGTACACTGATACTATGCAATTTCTGAATTAATATCTTTACCAAACTCCTGACAGCAGTACAAAGCACAGTATAATGACAAAACAGTTAACTGAAATCTAAATGGTTTTGCAGTGCACTTGCATGAGCAAGTGTGGTGTGTAAATGAATAATGAAATGTATACAATGAAGATACAAGAAGAAAAAGTACAATAGGTACACAGACACAGAGTACCGGTTTTCTGTTGCCACTACAAAATACACATTATCTACAGCATCTTTCACTTTTGTTAATTTCATTATTTGCTGGAAGTCACTAATTCAATAGGGATATACATATCATTTTTAGTTCTATATCTGCAACATACTCTTACACATAAAACTGAACTTTAACCCTGTGAATGAAACTTGTTATTAATAACCACAAACATAAATATCATTACTGACTGTTTTTCCATATTTAAAATATACTTTTTTTATGAAGATATTTAATATATAATGTTAAATCTGGATACTAATCACATAGGCTTATTCTCAAAATTAGGTCATACAACCATATTTTTTATATGAACAGTACTTATCATGCTAATTTAGGAGGTTCCATTAAAATATGCTTGGAACCCAGGAAAGGCACTATCAATGTAGAGTAGTCACCCATAGAGAAAATTTAGAATTTTGTATCATTATCATATGAACTCTGTCATTAATCAGAGTACTCTGGGATATACTTTGAAGAAAAGAAGTGCCTTCCCTGGTTAACAGGTATGTTTAGTGGAGCAGCCCTTATCAAATTAAAAACAAAACTTGCTTCAGATGAATTGCTTGCCGACTTGCAGTTGATTCAGTATTTTCACCTATATGTAATTACACTAATGTAATCTAGGTACTAATATTAGTTAGAATTAAATACAATGTACAGTTTCTGTTCTGCTCATTTGAAATCATGTGATCACAATACACAGTGTATCTAAAATGACCGAAATGGGTTCATAAACCTTACGGACTGTTTTTGCAAAGAAATAAGCAACAGAAACAGGCCATTTCTACCTATCACATTATCTACATGTAAATTTTTTGAGATGCAAATATTTCTATTCAAGGCAACATTCTTCTGACTGCGTCTTTCCTTTTGTATTTACTAAGTTTTTAACTTGATAGTATAAATAATATCAATTAAAATGTTTTGTTAAAAATTAAAAAATCTGTATGAGCAGTAAATCAATTCCTTATCACATAATTTATACAAAATTCATGTCAGCAACTGATTAAAATAAAAGAAATTTAGAATTAGATAGCTAAGTTCATTTGCTTTACTAGTTACTATGAGTAGGCCAGTAATCTAAGTCTCCACTCTCCCTGTATCATGTGACCATTACAATGTAAGTCTCCACTCTCCCTGTATCATGTGACCATTACAATGTAAGTCTCCACTCTCCCTGTATCATGTGACCATTACAATCTAAGTCTCCAGTCTCCTTGTATCACATGACCATTACAATCTAAGTGTTGAATCAGATTTCACAAACCTGGTCAGCAGTCTGACATGGATGACTTATGTCAGATTCTATTAAATGAATGATCACGGGCATGACAAATTTAATTACAATTTGAGGATAATAGTTACTTATTCTTTACATTATGTCTGTTACTTTATAAAAGCATCTACCCAATAATCGGTGACTGAAAATGCAGTGAACTCACTCGCACTTGCTATATTAGTATACACATGTGCCCTCCTTAACAAAAACATAATGTTTGAGTAGAATTCAAAAGACCTGTCAGTGCTAACATTTGCAGTTAAATGAAATGCTGGTTATATGTCACAACTGCAGTGTCCTTTACAAGAAAATGGCATACCTCCTGTATAAAAAAAGGGAAACTTCTAAATTAATAAATAATTTCTTCTAAGCTGGTGAGCCAACTGTGCCCAATATTTAGGATGTAATAAATAATGCACACTTTATCAATGAAGCACATATCATACCTTAGCCCAGATTTTCCCTTTAATTTCACTTGAGCAATACTAAAAATTTTCAGGAATTTATGGTTGAAAGGATGAAGTGGGAAAGCTTCTCATCATTTTAGGTGAAAGTATAAATAATGAACTTTCAAAACTTGATCTAAATGCCATTATGCAAGTTTTCCATTTGACAGAGATGGTATGCACTTTATCACATTTGGTTAATGAGTACAGGTTATGCTGCATTGGACCCAGTACTCAGTTATTTAGAACATTTGTGCCTACCATCATTAGTTGAAGGTGATACAGCATGTACCAGCTCAATGCAAAATTGCAAATAGGTATTAAGCCCATTCTCAAAATAATATGTCATCTTTTTTGTGATGACAATGGTTATGTGCAAGGTGCATGTGTAATAATTAAAAAAGAATTTGTGACTCTTTGAAGTCTAATCCATGACAAATGCTTCTTGATATGAAGATAACAATCAAGTACTCCCTCCATAAAAATACAAATCAACCACTCCCATCAATAAGGTGAGAACAGACCTGGCACTTTCTCAAGGCATCATCACCCACAAATATGTGCATACAATATGTGAAACATGTACCAGTGAGTAAAGACTGAGGACATATCTTTTACTGTATTTTATGTATATCAAAAACTTGTGTGTGTGTGTGTGTGTGTGTGTGTGTGTGTGTGTGTGTGTGTAGAGCATAGACCAAGATTTGCTGTCATATAATACACCAGCAGATCTTGGTCTATGATGGCCTAGAAATTGTAAAACTCTTGAATCTCAGTTTGAGCTTGAGATTTTGTTTTGACCAATCTCAAATGATGTAATTCTGGAAGTCTGTTTCTGAATGGCCAATAATTGAAACAAAATCTCAAACAAAAACTCTGGTTCCACTCTGGGTTTCTGGAGCACCAGTGAAGCTGGGAAGGCACAGAGAAATGTTGTTTCCTCTCCAACTCTCACAATGTGGAGAAAGTTAACATACAGCTGTAGTATAGGGTACATTTACATGTCTTTTATCCACACCTATCCCTCAATAACTCTTGAGCAATGGGATCCATAAATGTTGAATGCAGCATAAGTCAAGGGCATAAAAAAGCGAGGGAAATTCTAATTTTGGTTAACACTAACAGTATGGGATGGGGAGTACTAGCAATTTTATTTATACAAGAATTACAGCCTTCTTTATCTTACAAAAATTATTGTATAATAGATTTTAATAATACTTGATATTATATATTCAGATGTCCATTAAAGTTAACAAATTGATGACAGTCTTCATAGACCTGGTCGGCATGCAGTAGTCACAAATTCTTGGATCAGTAAAGTTTAAGTTGCTTCCCTTTCGGTATCAAAGCATGTGTACCAATCATATGCAAACACACATGATGTAAAGCTTAATAGCAAGAATTGCAGCCCAGAAACAAATTACAGAACCAAGCCCATCAATATGTTTGAATGTCACCATAATACTTTTTTGTTAACTGCATATAATAATGACTGAGTACAACTCCATGTAATTGATGCTAAAAATCAGTTAGCACATAGTAGCTATACACTACATGCTGGTCGAACAAAAATAAAACCACTGTTATGAAAGAAAAAAACCCCAACAAATATGCAACTTTTATTAGAACCTGCAAGTTAATTTCACTGCAAATCTTGAAGAATAATCCAGCAATTAGACAAAGGCAAAAATATAATAGTGTGTGATTTTAACAAGAAATTAGACCGACCCACAGCCATATGATATTGTGTTGTCAGTACCTTTCTTGTATTGCAATCAGCTGGAAACATTTAATCTGCTAATTAACTTGTGTCATCGTGGAAAACAACCATAATGTTGTCAAGTTGTCAAAATAAGCCTGCATAGATAGTGAGAATGCACTTTGAGATAAAACATGAATTTCACTTGGCAAGATTATTTTAATTTGTATTTATTTCTAACAGTCTTGCCACCAACATTTCCAATGGCTGATCTTTCAAAGTACATCTATACTGTGCTATTTACTGAGAAATTATTTTTGTTAATATGATTTCTTATTAAAATATGTAGATTTCATGAATGTGAAACTCAGGAGTGGAACTTGAGAGTTTTATAATGTACAGGCCTGGTATTCTCAAAATATTTTGAGTGAGAAACTTAAGCTCAAGCTAAAAGTCAAGAAACTTTTTGACAGTCTACAACTTTAATTTGAACAAAAAGTTAGAATCACAGAACTTTAAGATTTTTCGTAACTTACAGCCACCTATGAGACTTCCAAATTTGGATGATGTAGGTGCACCCTAAATAACTATCATATTTTGGACATTAAACTTGTATTTTATCAAGTTTCTTGCTCAAGCTGCTTTGAGAATACAGGTTCAGGCATGGAGAACATAAAACTCTGATTTTGAGAATGAGTTTTCATTCTTAGCCAGTCAGAGTTAACATTACAAAAGTAAAGTCACTTGTAAAAGACTGAAACAAAATCTCAATCTCAAAATCAGGCTCGGAAGTTTTAAGATTTCTCGGTATTAATGAAACCCCTCAATGCGGTGCTCACTAAATTAAAAATTATCTTTGTCATAGATCTAATATTTATTCAATTTTACAAAATAAACTTTACATAATTAAGAGACAGCTGAATCTTTATGTTACTGAAACTTTGAAGTCTCTTGTACCATATATTATACTTACTTAAAGTTGGGTCAAACTGCAAACTGGATAGATCCACATCTGGATCTATGCAGTCTGTTAGGAGCAATCAGTACAATAAACAACACAGACTCTGATCTGCCTGTGCATTATGTGATGGCAAATCAGGGTCTATGTTGACTGTAGTTGTATCCAACTTAAAAATGAGAATATACCATATTTCAATTAATTCATGTATTGGAGATATTGAAAAGTGTATTTAAATGTGCACTTAAGTTGAGGGGTTTGATGAATACAGGGCAATGTCACTGTACAAATGACTTCAAACAAACAGCATAGTCTCTAATCTGGCAGTGCATGATGTGGTTGCAGATCTTGATCTGTGCTGTTTGCAGCAATGTACATGGTACACATGACTAAATACAGTTTATCTCTTTCCTTGAAATCTTCATTAAAAGCATAACCACTTCAACACTCAGTTAAGATGGAAAAAGTCTGTTTCATCTTTCAGCAAAGCAAGATCACACAAGAATCTCCAAGCAAAGGAGCTTAAGTGCTAGGAAGCCAGATTTACCATCCTTTCTCTTACGGCCAAAGACATCATAGTATTCTACAAAAACAGACAAGTCCTTGAGGAGATTTCAGTAACAGCTACTTACTGATTATCCATAAAATGCAAGTTGGGCATGCCAAACAAAAACATGTCCCAAAAGTAATAATGCTAAAAAATAAATGAAGTCAAAGTACTGCAATGCTGTTGGACAATACAATAATTTGATCATATTCGAGTTAACGAATGCTCAGTAAGGAACAAAAGTCCCTTGAAGGGACTGATGCTCCACTGAGTGTAGAGAATTCAAGATACCACTATTTCTACCTTGTAACTGCTTACTGCTGAAACTATTGCAGCTATTCATCAGTGATATCAAGCATTACAAATTAGCTGCTGTGGTGCACATACTGGATGTCAGATTGGCAGCATTTTCAGTTAAAACAATGTATACATCATTATAAGTCTTTTGGTAAAAAATTCAATGGGAGTAGTAACAAGATTATTAACACAGTCATCATGGCAGCCATACTGGATTACTGGCACTATTTTCATTCAGAACCAACCAGGTATCATAAGAAGTCTACTTGTGAAAACCCTATGATGGTATAGCCATCCATTTGGGAGGAGCAGAGATAACAATATTTTCAAGATAGCCACCATAACGGCCATTTTGCTGGTTAGTCATTTTCAATAAGGACCAATTAGAAACCATAAGAACTTCTATGATGTAAACGCTATGTCAAAATGACTTTCCGTTTAAGATTTTCAAGATGTTCACATACTGGATGTCAGGTTAGTACCATTGTAATTTTGGATGAACAAAGCAGTATAGGAAGACTTTCGATGAAAATTCCATGCCGATATGAGCATTCACTTAGGAGAAGTTGTGATGATAGCATATTCAAGCTGACCACTATGCCAGACATCATATGAGCAGCATTTTCATGTAGGATGAACTAGACATCATCAATAGTCTTTTGGTGAAAACATAATGTCAATACGAATTTCCATTCAGAATTGGTATTGATACAAAGATTTTCATAGCAGCCACATTGGATCTCACACTGGCAGTGTTTTCAATTAGCACAAACAAATATTTTGGTGAAAACCCCATTTCAGTATGACTATCCATTCAGGAGAAGTAACTGGTAGTGATAAAAAGATTTTCAAGATTTATGCTGTGGTGGCCATACCAGATGTCAGATTGGAACCATTTTCATTTAAAACTAGCTGGGTATCATAATAAGTCTTTTGGTAAAAATTTGGGGTGAAACAATACACCTATGCCACGTATTGATATGATTCATGATACGCCAGCCTGTGATACAATACATATCAATACACATATGAACTTGATGGCCTATCCATCTTTGGAAGGTAGGTGGTGCCATTTCATGTATGTTGACATTCTTTGTTGTATTTCCAGTATGCATACTACAGACAGACATATAGTTATCATATATTTATATGCAATTCTCTTTGATGAGAAGGTGTCAAGAATACTTTCAAACAGACTGCCTTTTGATTGCAGTGAGTTTTATCCAAAGTTTAAGGCCATTTAATGGTGGCTCCACTTAACTCCCATTGTTTTGTACAACGCGAATGATTTGAAAACATTATTACTAATTTCGTGTCTCAGTTACACTTGGAAGACATTATGATGTTATCTACAAAACAGATGAAATAATGCAATTTCCTCGTGCAAAGAAAATCTCACCTGGAACAAATCCGGGCATAGGAATAAAGTTAAATAATACCAAAAAAAATCTATCACATTTTATTACCTGCAAAGACTGCTGCAGCCACAGGTACTTGTATTTGTTAGTTAAGAAGGAAAACTATTGACTACACCCAGTCCTATTCTACAATTTTCTTTTAACTTACACAAGGTGATAAACTTAAGCTGTTTGAAATCTGCCCCATTGCTCATTCTATGCTAATTTCATTGATTCCATCAACACCTTCATTCAGTTGTTAAATATCTCTGCATAAAAAAGAGAAATTCCAAATTTGTTTCCCATGTACAAATTAAGTAGAGATGATGACAGGATTTTATCTTAAAGGAGACCTCCCCCTTTATCAAAGAATAAAGGAGGGGAGGAAGAAATGGTCATAGGTCAATATTTATCTAAACTTCAATATTGGTCTCTCTTTCTTCCAGCTCCACTTTCTTATTGCTCTACAGAAATCAACATCTTTGACAGATGTCACCTCTAGTTGTATAAGCATTAATCTGTTACTTATTTCTGAGCATACTCTGCTCCTTTTCTTTATATCAGTATTTTTCTGTGCTTCTTTTTGAAGGGGCATCTACATAGCTAGCTTTGTCAGCTTGAATATGTTGGGAAATTAATCTTTGTGACTGCTATGTACAATTTTCCAGAGATCACAGATATTATCTGTTGGATACATCTGCTCCAAAATAGGATTTTTCACTAACAGAAACTTTCTTTGTTAAATCAGTAGTTTACTGGCTATTATGCCAAATTTCTTATCTGTTCCATAATGCTGTATATGAATATTTAGTCCATCAATGCTTGTGCAGACAGAAGTATTAAAATAAATATCCATACTTCTTAATTGCATTTGTTAACCCTTATTTTATTCAGTTTATCTTAACCCTGATATGGATACATGTTAATGGTCTTGTTGCATAAGATCTGCAGGGCAAATCTGATTAATTGAAAAAATGAATAGTGCATTATACTTTTAAACTGTCTGTAATTTAATTAGGCTCAGTATTCTGCCCTTGGTACATTTAATTTCGAAATACCACTGAAAGGGTCATTCAGTCTATTTTTTGTCCATCCAGCATGTGCATCACTCATTGGTGTCTTCATTAACACTTTCCCAGCTCCAATAAACTCATATACTTCATAGCTTTAAAAATTATTGTCATCATCACTATCATCAACAAGTATTTGCTGAACGAAATTGCAATGAACCATGCCAGGAATCAGACATTTTGGGTTTCTAGGGAGCCTGTATTTTAGACACGCATTTGTAAAATTTTCTTCATGAATGGTTCAAACTACACCATAATTTATATTCCTGGGCACGTTGTTCTAATCAAATTTAGTTTCACAATCATTCATGTCGTGCCTGAAGAACCCAGACGTGGAACAGTTGCTACCCAAAAAACAGATGTCTCGACAAGAACGGTTAAATAAAAATTGTATACTTCGCTGAGTACATTTTCATATGTGGGACTTTCAATGAATTTGCAGAAGGTTTTGCATTTCGCTATTCTCCAAACTCATGAATTCATACAAATTTTGCACGATTCATGCAATGGCACACCTTGACAGCATCTCCGCTTAAGTACTTGACATATCTAATGACTTTCCTTCGAAGTCTCTCTTTTGCTCTGCCAATACTTTCTGTCATGCAGAGAATAAGCTACATTGATTTCTGATTGGTGGTTATTGTTTAACCTGGAGTGGAACAAGCAATAACCACAAATGAGAATTCAATGTAACATATTCCAATGTGCAACACACTGGTGGCATAGCTTTCAAATCAACCAATGGAGTCAAGATACAATTCAAAGTATAAACTTCACGTGAAAGTGGTTATTAAATGATGAGTAAAGTACTTCATTATACACATTTGGAATGTATAGTATATGCTGAACATATTTCTGGGTTAAGATAATCAGCATGAAATGGGGGGGGGCAGATTATAAACCATGTCACTTTGTGTTAACTTGTAGATGGTGAGTGGGTATTCTCAAATAATCTTTTTCGTTTTTACTAATTAACACAAGTGCCTGTGATTACAAATGCTGTTTCAGATGGATTATAATTTTATAGAATAACAAGGCAACTAATAATAATTATTCATGACTGCTGAAGACTAAAATAACATGCATACAGTAAGTATTGTTTTGTATCGATTCTCTGTCTCTTGTATCCTTATGTTGATATGATCATCCATATAGGAGGAGTAGCAATAACATTTTCAAGATAGCCACTGTGATGACCATAATGGACATCTGATTGACAACAATTCCATTTAGGACCAAACAGACATCATAAGAAGTCTTTCAGTAAAACCCCCCATGTTGATATGACCATCCCATTCAGGATTAGAAATAATACGATTTTCAAGACAGATTGATCTCATTTTCATTTAGGGCCAACTAGACACCACAAGAAATCTTTCATTGAAAACCCCATACGGACATAACCATCCATTCTGGTGGAGATGCAATAACAAGATTTTGAAGATGGCCACTGTGTCGGCCATAACAGATGTCCAGGTGGTACCATTTTCATTCAGGACCAACTAGACAGATGGATGAAAGTTTGTGTAAAGTTTTATGGCAATCCTCAAAGTAGTTTAGGAGGATCATCAAAAACAAACTGCTGCTAATGGACAGGTGGATGATGGATGAAAGACCATCGCATAAGCTCTTTTGGTTTATGACAAGAAGAGCTAACAAGAGACCAAAGTGGAGATGATATTACTCCCCAAACATAAAGTGTTCTTAAGGGCTAATGTAGTAATAAGGCAGTTGCCTCGAGTTGCAAGACACCCATGCCATCATCACTTGCAGCTGTTTGGTAGAATTTGGTGGCATTTTTGACATGTTGTTTATGTTTCAACTTGGATTACATGGTGCATTGGTATCTTTTATATGAATGCAAATGTATTCATGATAGGTTTCTACTAAATGCATTTGGTCTGATATAGCAAGGTAAATTATGGAAAGTAATTCTGTGATGTTTATATATATGTATATATATATATATATCTAACAACAGCTGTGCATGATTCAAGATAAGTATCATCTGTAGGTTTTATTTGCAGTTGCTATAGAAGCCACACCATTCTAGGAAAGCCCTCTCAGAAAAAGTTTTAACACAGTATGTGCTAAGAAACATTCCTACCAAGTTATATCAAAACTGACTGGGTTGTTCTGCAGAAGTCAAAAAAAGGTTTTCCATTTCAGTTGCTATGAAGGCCACCCAAAACATAATTGTGGAAAAAAATGTCATGAGGAAAATTTCTGCCAAGTTTGACTGAAATTGGCAAAGTTTCTTTTCTTTCTTCATGGAATGTTAAAAATAGAAATGTTGATGGTTGACAATCACTGGATGAAGTACACTGGACACTGGGGCATGCCATTAGCTTCGCTGCTCTTAGGTGAGCTAATAAAAATTTGTTAGCCATTTAAATGACTTTCTAAAAGGAAGCTTTAACAAATATTTTCATCAGTTAAAGCAAAAAAACAAACCTCACTAGTTTTGACAAATCACCATAAACTAATATTTAGTCAAAACTGTCTCCATGTCTTATCTTTAGTCAATACTGTTTCCATGTTTTTTCTTTAGTCAACACTGTTTCCATGTTTTATCTTTAGTCAACATAGTTTCAAAACTTTATCTTTAGTCAAAACTGTTTCCATGTTTTATCTTTCATCAACACTGTTTCCATGTTTTATCTTTAATCAACACTGATTAACTGTTAAATCTTCAATTAATACCGTTTCCATGTTTTATCTTTAGTCAACACTGTTTCCATGTTTATCTTTTCACCATACATGCAGCTGATTTTGTTGTTCTTTTGATTTCAATACCAAGTAAACAGAAGCCAAGGTCACAATAGGGCATGATACAGTTCTTGATCACTCCTATAGTGTTTTGCATTTTTTTCTTTGCAGAAGTTTCTGCACTTACTTTGTCAAATGTAAATTAAATTTCAGGAATGTTACTTATTGACCTGTGCATCCCAGATAAAAATCTAGTTGATTTTGTTAAGTCTTCAGGGCTGCTCATCCTTTTGCAGTGCTGCTCATCCTTGTATTGACAAATGCACGTGCATTTCTTCAGAATACCACACATTGTAATATAGAAGTTCAATTAAAATGAAAATAAACAATGGCTGAGGCATGCAAAACCATTTTTTAAAATTAAATTTCATGAAATATTAATAAGACTTCAAGAATAATGAATCGAAAATGCTAATGCATAAAACATGTTTACAAATTTTATTCATGCTCTAACATTCACAGAACCATTCACATTCTTATCTGTAAAATAGTATAACTAAAGATAACATGAAATTTCTGCACAATGCATTTTTAAATCAACTATAATTACATGTATAGCCTGACAAGAATGACCTACCTGACCTTTTATTTGACAGATATTTGGCATTAGTCCTCTGGAGGATAAGTGTATCCATATACTTGCTTATAAGTCAAGACTGTCCACAAACTGTATAGACCCAGATCTGTTACTAGCAGATCTAGTTCAATGCAGTTTGTTAGGAATAATCAGTAGAATGAAAAACATAGACCCTGATCTGCTGGTACATTATGTGATGGTACATCGGGGTCCATGTTGTTCGAAGTTGGATTTGATTTATAAGTGAGTATGTAAGGAATATTGATAGCATGTATCATGCATTCTGGATGTGCATAAAATGATTCCATGCATGCAAGATGCAAACACCTCAATAGCAGACTTGACCTTCATACATATGCCAAGGTCAGCAGACAGGTGATTCTTGCTGACCTATACAATGCAATCTGTGCAAATATACATGTTCTCTACTAACAGTTAGTCATACGGATCAATGATAAACTAATTTCTTCTTGTTAGATCTGGTATGTGAGAGCTTACTTATCTGTGCCAGAACCCAAAAAATGTGTTCTGGCCTAAATTATACTTCTGAGGACAGATGTTGTTAAAAGTGCATTGTGAATTATAGACTTGTCTCATATTAGGGATCTACACCTGTCTGAAGCATTAGGTCACAAATATAATTAAATGCTAACAAAATAAAAAAGCTTTGGATATATTACAGCTGTATGTGACTGAAAAAGATGAAACATGAGCTGCTTGTAAAATATTTACAAGTTTATAAGCCAGGATAACTCTGTAATGTAGACCTGCATTTTTAGTTATTATCTGACCAGCTAATGGCCAAAACAGGCGATCTCACAAAGCTGATTCATCTGAGAATATGCAATTACACTTCATTCAGTGTGGTAAGAGTGTTGTTTTCTGTGATGATATCTACAACTTCAAGATGAATTGACAGAAGAAATTTGTATTCTACATGATGCATTATATAACATATATCAAAATGAGAACTATACCATATAAAATTTTTTAATGTTACTAAGGCAACAAACTCATGCATTTTGCAATATGATGTATACAGAAAATTTATCACAGAAATATAAATATTTTTATATTTGTTTGGCAAAATGCTGGAAAAGCTGATGCAGTACTAATGTGGTTTCAGACCAATTTGTTGATACAATTTTGGGTATCAGTACAGTACATAAATGATATATTTCATGTTGCTGAAATTTATCCCTTGATGACACATTTTATGTCGATCCAACACGTGAAACTTTTTTTTTATATTTTCCATCAACAGACAATTAGCTGATTACAAGAATGGACTGAAAAGTTCATGCTTGTGGTAATATGTGCATTTATTTTTAAACATACAGTTGTATGTATTTGTACCTAAAGGGGTAACTCAGAGTTAGAAAATTTTGTCATTCAAAGGTTGCTGGAATAAAATCAAAAATCAGAAATGCAGGTATTTTACTGATGGCTTAACATCATCGACTTTTATTTTCAATGTATTTCTCTTAATGATGACCTTTTCCTTGCACATACAAATATTTATTTACTAAAATCTTACCAAATGGGAAATATCAATACAATTACCTCAAAGTCACTTGCAGTGAGACAAATTTATTCAAGATGCACCAGAAGGAGATAAGGTTGTTATAAATAAATTACCTATGAAAAATAACTTTAGATTTTAACCATTCTGGCCTGCAGACCATAAAACAGTAAGCTTCCAGTCAGCCAATCAGAAATGACCTTTGAATATATCATCATTTGTGATTGGTTAAAACAAAATCTCAAACTCAAGAGTTTTATGATATCCTGGTGAGGCGCCAAGATTACAAAGAATTCTAACACTGAGACTCAATTCAAAATGCTGATGTCTGATTGGCCAGTGATTTGAAAATTATCCAGTCAGATGTAAGAATTCTAACACACCAACTGAACTCAGAATGCTGACATCTGATTAGTTAATTTGAAATTATTCGGTCAGATGTAAGAAAGCCGAGTTGAGAGTGGGAGTGGTGACAGAAGATATCTAATCATGTTGCCAGTTTTTTGTCATTTGAATGTAGCCTTTCAAAAATTGTATATGGTATTCAAACAATGCAACTAGGATTGTACATAGTATTCAAAAATGCAGTTAAATACTGAAATGCATGCATCAGGTTTACCCTTGTACTTCTTGAAGTCCATGCTCCCATCTATTTAAAACAATACCAAGTAGCAACAAAAATTACAATGATGAATTAAAAAAACACCACAAGGTTTCGCAATGAAAAAATATTGCACTGACAAATATTTCAGTGCTTAAAACCTGTCATTCAAATTAATAACAAGTTATTTTTATGCAGTGTGTTAATATCAGGGTTGTAATTTCTTTCAACTTGTGACAAATAATAAAACACAAAGCAAACAGTGAGTAAAAATGAAAATGAAAATTCTAAAACTTGAAATTTACCAACAAGACCAATCTTTGGCCTGAAATTAAAAGACCTCTTTCATACCTTAAGGGCAAGCCCTCCAAAAACTTTGGTCATGGTATGTGGCCTATAACTGCAGTTATTATGCATAAACCATTTTCTTTTCTTCACCTTGACCCATGACCTTTTGCCCCCAAAACATTATGCTTTTTCCATATCCCAAGTGCAATCCATACACAAAAGTTTGATCCATAACATTTGATCCAGGTCTTTGATGTAGCCATGCAGAAACCAATTTTCTTCTTCAGTCAGTCGCCTTCACCTTTGACCATTTGACTCCAAGAACTTACTGGTAAAGTCAGGTGAAGGAAACTGCTGTAGAACTGAAGTTATTGTGCAGAAAGGAAAAGCTAATATGCTCTGACAAAAGATGGACATTGTTCATTGTGATTTTGTAGCCCAATAAAAGACAGCAGGACAGGTAACATTTTGAGCTAAAAAGTGGGAACATTTTCTTGATAACCTCATCTTTTTTTGTCATGTTAATTAAAACTACAGGTAATATATTCAAACTAATCTGATTTGTTGAATTCTTAAGGTTGTAGTGAATTTTTAGTTTAAAATGGAAAAATTTAGCAAAGCACAAATGTGAAGTGACATTCCAAGTGGTACTAAATGGCTTTTCAAATCATAAGAAAAGGAGTTAAACATTTATTATCCAATCAAACAAAGACTGTGAGAAGAGGACACAAGATATTGGATTAATTCCATATTGGGCAATTCAGCATGATGGCTGGGCAAGAATAAAGCTGGATGAGCATGCCAGGGCATAAGGAAAGTTATCAAAAAAAGTTTTGTTTAAAATGTCTTTCTGAAATTTTTTGAAAGATTAGAGTAAAATTAATGATTGAACAGCAATTTATTACATTACCAGAGAATTAGCTATACATACATCCTGAATGTGGTTATCTTTATTACTGTATCTACACTGCTCAGGAATCTTTATTAATGCATGTACATTGCTCAAGAACTATAACTCTTAGAATTGGACAATGTGCAGTGACATCAGCACAGATAACATTTTGGAAAGAATTATGACAAAGTGTTACCAAATATACTCGCTTATAAGTTGAATCCAACTGCAAACTGCACAGACCCAGATCTGCTGCTGCATAATGCGCTGGCAGATCTGGGTTTGCACAGTTGGTTAGATGTAATCAATAGAACAAACAATATACTGGTCTGCAGGCACATTATGCTATGGCTGATCAGGTCTTTGTTGTTTGCAATTTGACCTGACTTATAAGCGAGTACATATGGTAAATACAATTTATATCACTCCAATATTATAGTATTAACTGACAACGTGAGGTAAGCTATTGTCAGTATTATTGAAAAAGTCTGACTTCCTAAAAATTATCTTTTTAATTGTGCTGTAAAATCATGATTTTATGATGCAAAAATATTTTATTTTATTCTAGTCCAAGAATTAATTGATTTCCACAAGAAATAATTTTAATAATTTACTGTAGTGAATTATCAATTTTATATTTTCACTCAAGATCTTTTTTCAATACACACTGACAACATTATGACCAAATAATTTCATCCACCATGTTGTCAATCACTTGGTGCATTGATTACATAATGAACTGTCAAACAAAAGAACTATGTTCAAATCCCAGTACAAACTTAACTGGTTTTGTCCAATTTTTACCCCAAGTATGTGCTTTATTACCTTAAATTAGAAAATAGAATTGTGTTCTTACTCATATTTTCTGTATGAATATACACAAAACACATCAGAACATAAATGATACACAGCTGAAAAATCACCATAACAAATCTGTTACTTCAGTCTGTTATACACTTTGGATTGTCAACATGTTTGAGCATAAAACAAAAAAGAAAATTTGCATCTGAGAAATAACATATTTCATACTGATGGGGGAAAACTATAGTCAATTAAATGTAAGTTGTTTACTCAATGCAAGCAAACATTCTCTGTCACATATCAAGGAAAATACCAAAATTCATGCAATCAGAACAAAACTAAGCAAAGAATTAAGCAAAAAGGAATCTGCCAATGAGTAAGTCTTTATTCTACTAAATTTGCAAAATTTAATATGCTCAACTTTGTATGATTTACAAAAACATACAAATTCCATGATTGGTGTAATGAGACTGTAAAAGTATTATACTGTTTATGAAGACAATATGATTTGGATTAATGCACTTCACCACCTGAATGTAGAGTCAATTTACTGTGAAATGCATGACTATTTCATTATTCATGATAATTAAATAGCCAAACACAGCTGGCAGGAATATTTAAAGATTTTCATGAATAATCACTGTATAAATCCTCTTTGAAATATTCCAAAGCTAATGAATACCTTACATCCTTGCTTGTATGTCAGATCCAACTGCACACTGCATAGACATAGATCAGTCCTTGCATAATATGCCAGCAGATCTGGGTCTATGCAATTTTATTAGAAGTAATCAACAGAACAAACTGCACAGACCCTGAGCTGCCAGTACACTATGCAAAGGCAGATTAGGGTCTATGTTGTTTGCAGCTGGACTCAGTTTATAAGCAAATGTATGTACTAATATCCACAATACTATACAACTCTCCTACCAATAGAAGATATATAAAAACAAATAGTGAGAAGTTGCAATTTATTTTGAGTTTCATATCCATTTAAACAAGATTCCCTCAAACGGCCTGATGCTCTACTGGCTGAAAAGAATTTGCAGAAATTTAAGATAAAAAGCATGTCTTCCTTTTAACTGCTGAGTGTGGAAACCATCTCTGATATTCTTCAGCGATAACAAGATTTTCAAATTAGATGTTTTAGTGGTCATATTGGATGTCAACTTAGCACCATTTTCATTTAGGAACAACAAGGCATCAAAATAAGTATTCACGTGGAAATCCCAGCCTGACATGACCTTCATTTTGAGCAATGATAACAAGATTTTAAGGTGGGCATTATGGTGGCCATATTTAATGTCAGATTTGCACCATTTCTATTTAGTTCCAACCAGACATCATAAACAATATTTTGGTGAAAACACAATTTTGATTTAACCACCCATCTTGAAGTAGGGATAACATGATTTCAAGATGAACACTGTGGCAGTCATATTAGAAGTTAGACTGGCACCATTGTCATTTACTTACCAACATGACATCAGAGTAAGTCTTGACAGTTCATTCAAGAGAAATAGTGATTAAGATTTTCAAGATGGCTACCATGGCAGGCATAGTGAATGTCTGAATGGCACTACTTTCAATTAAGACCAACTAGATAATATTGGAAATTGTTTGGTATAAACCCCATGTTGATACAATCCTCTATTCAGAAGGAGTAGTGACATTATTTTCAAGATGGCCATATTGGACATCAGGACAATCTATACATATAAGTCTTCTGGTGAAAGCCCCATTTTTCATCCAAAAGAAACAATATTTTCAAGATGGCCACTGTGGCAGCTGTATTGGACATCAAATTGGCACCATTTACATGTTGGACCAACTAGATACCATGAGAAACCAATTGGTGAAAATCTATGACAATACTACTTCTTCTCCAGGAGTATCAATAACAAGATTTTCAAGATGGCCACCACATTGGCACCATTGCCAACACTAGGACTAGCAAAACATCATAAGAAGTGGTTTAGTGAAAACCCCCATGTTGATATGACCATCCATTCTGGAGAAGTAGCAATAACAAGATTTTCAAGACTGTCCACTTTGGCAGCCATATTTGGACATAACATCAACACCATTTTTGTTTAGGACCAAGTAGACATCATAAGAAGTCCTTTAGTGACGAAAAAAAAAAACATTCAAAAGGAGTAGCAATAACAAGATCTTGAAGATGACAGCTATGCTGGCCACTGGATCTGTGCCATTTTCATTTAGGACCATACAGACATTAAAGGAAGTCTTCTAGTAGTCAATACGACTTCCATTCTGGAATAACAAGATTTGTAAGGATGGCCTTTGTGGTGGCCATATTGGATATCAGATCTTCACCATTTTCATTTGGAATCAGATATACATCGTAAAAAGTCTTTTAGTGAAAACCCCATGTTGATATGACCATCCATTCAAGAGTAGTAGTCATACCAAGATTTTCAAGATGTCTGCTGTGGAAACCATATTGGATATCAGAACAACACAATTTTCATTTAGGACCCACTAGATATCATAAGAAGTCTTTTAGTGAATACCTCATCTTGAAAGTCCATCCAAGAGAAGTAGTGATATCAAGACCATCAAACCCCAAGTTGATATGACCATCAATTCAGGGAGTAGTAATTATCTCAAAAGCTCTTCTAGTCTACAACCATTACAGCTAAAAATGAAAAAAAGTTTGTCTTCTTTTTAAATATAATAAATGTTTTGTTCAGTTTTTCTGTTTGTGTCACTTGTTTTGCTGGAGCAAACAGAATAAACTTAAGACCTCTATAAGACTATGAAAAACAGAAATCGAAACTTGTTATTCTGTTATACTCTTGTAAATAAAGAAGGTAATATGTTGTTTTCTAAATTGCAAGGTAAATCCTGATGTGCTGGAACACTATTTAATTAAAGAAACCTAGGTCACTGTCATTAGAAATGTTGACATGACCAAAAAGAGAGCATTTGTTGCTTATTAATATCAACCCTGCACAAACATAATCAATGCATACCTTCCAACCAAATATCAACTGAAACATGAAGTATGACATATAATTACAAACCAAGACTGATTTCAATTGTGAAATCATAGAAAAGAGACTGAACAATGGCGATTAAGCAAGCATGCTGGAAAATAATGTGACTTTGCCACAAATGACGATGGTGCCACAATGTAAATGAATCAAATACAGGATTACTATGACACCATATCTATAAACATACCTTCAGATTTATCTGTGTAAAAAACAGTGTATTTTATAATGTTTACACATGTGTGCTATATTTAACACAGATTCCTTTAAGAAGACAAGAGATATTAAAAATGCATATTTAAATTCAGCTTTACATATGGATAGAAAGAAGACTTACTTAAACAGACTGCATATTTGTAAAGAATTTTGAAACAGAAAGATCAATGGAAAACATCTTAGTTTTAAACTGTTCTGATAAAGTTATGAATTTTCTATTAATTATACAGTTGTAAAGTGCTCAATGACAAAGGTATGGTATTATGAAGGTTAAAAAATGAACTCATTTTGGACCATAAAAATAACATTCACTTGTCTTGACCTATGGCTAATATACTTGTTTGTTTGTTGGTGGGCTTTAGCATAATTTCTTGGCACATGATAGGCTAATGGTGGCCAGTATATTTGCAGAGGAAAATCCATGTAAAACCCCAGAAAAACCACCAACCCATGGGAAGATATTGTCAAGCTTTCTCATATACCCAAGCCAAGACCCGAACTCATGCACCATCAACCAATGCCACCTGGGGCCCCCTATGGCAAATATAAATGTTGATGCATGTATATCAGCTACATGGTACTCCAAAACAAAGTAAATCTTTTAGTAAATTATGTTTCCCTGAGAATCACATTAATGCTTGTAAATAAACTCCACTACCTCATGAATCCAGCCCTCCTGAAATGACAAAAAACATTGTCTTCTCTGTCTCTACAGGACACAAGGTACTAACAACACTGAATAACTGTGAACCAGTCTAGAAATGGGTGAACAAATAATAGAGTATATACGGGTTTGGAGGTCCGTATTTGGTTAAAAATGAAAAGTAAAATTTTTGTAAAAATATCTTTTGAGAGCTTATCCTATCTGTAATAAGAAAATATATAGACAAAATTCTATTGATGTAATTTTAGTATTTTTACAGGCTTGACTTAGGAGCACTCAATAATGAAAGTAGCACCTGATTCATTTGGTGCAGGATCTATAACAAGTGTTTCATGCACATGTAGATAAAAAAAATGCCACGGCTCATATGGTGTTCTCCACACAGAAGCTTGCACCAAGGATAGTTGTGCATGGAGACATACAAGTCTAATCATCAGCACCCAGAAATTTTAAGTAACTGAATTTTGAATATGATGGAGTTTCCATAAGTTTACAATGGGAGTTGAGTTAGTACCACGAGTCCTACAGCATGCAGAGAAAGGGAAGAAACTCATTTGAATTATCTCCCCTTTCCATCCTTAGGTGGCTACCCATTTAATGTATGTTATCCAGTTTCTGGTTGTGATGTTGTCCATCACAGATTGACTACATCTTGGTGAAAAAAAGATTCTGCACAAGGCTGAATATCGCCAGAACACAAAGTTTTCCAGAAGCAGATATTGGAAGTGACCATGATTTATTAATGACAACATTTTGCCTCCACCTGAAAATGATCAAAAAGTCTAACCAACCAAGAATCAGATTTGACCTTGAAAAATTGAAAGATCCAAAAGTCACAGAAGCCTTCCAAGCAATGATAGGTGGTAAATTTGCACCTTTGACAACCCTGGACAGCCAAGACACTGACCTAGAGTCCTTAACAACCACATTCAACACAGCTGTGACTAGCACAGCTAGCGAGATCATTGGCAAATATCATCGAACAAAGAAACCTTGGATCACGACAGATGTCCTTGACCTATGTGACAAAAGAAGAGAACTGAAAAAGGGAAAAAAAGATAATGAAGGAGCTGGAAAATACAGAAAGATAAACAATATGATCAGGAAGAGCATGAAAAAGGCAAAGGAATCCTGGATAGAAAGACAATGCTGTAAAATCGAAGACAGTCTGAGTAATGTGATGTGATTATGATTTTTAACGTAGCTTTAACAATTTTTCAGTCATATCGCTACGATGTCTGCAGTGTGGCAGTTTATAGTGATGTCTAGCACTGGGGCATCATGCCGCAGACATGTAGCATGATGTCCCACCCAGTCACATTATCCTGACACCAGGCCGACCAGTCCTAACACTAACCTCTTAATGCTGAGCGCCAAGCGAGGCAGCTGTTAGTACCATTTTTCTAAGTCTTTGGTATGACTCGACTGGGGATCGAACCCACGACCTCCCGCATCTGAGGTGGACGCTCTAACCACTAGGCCACCAGAGCGGTCAAGACAGTCTGAGTTTGAAATGACCGCAAAATGGCATATCAGCTGGTGAAAGATCTCACAACCCATAAACAAGGGAAAACTACCACTATCTAAGACAAATCAGGAAAATGCCTCACAGAAGATCAAGAGATCCTCAAGCGATGGACAGAATACTGCTCAGAACTGTACAATAATAAGACCCAAGGAGATCCAGCAGTACTAAATTGCCCTCAGGCAGAAGAAATTGATGACAACCCCATTCTTCGTAAAGAAGTAGAAACTGCAGTTAGGTCACTAAAGAAAGGAATGTCAGCTGGCATTGACAACATATCAGAAGAGCTCATTCAAGCAAGAGGAGAGGAGATAGTCACAGTCCTAACAACAATCTGCAACAAGATATGGCAGACAGTAAAATGGCCCACCACATGGACTCAATCCTTGATCATCGTGCTCCCCAAGAAAGGAAACCTACAGTTGTGCCAAAACTACAGAACCATCACTTTGATCAGTCACCTGAGCAAAGTCATTCTGAAGATAATTCTCAACAGACTAAAGCCTCCAGCAGAGAAAATTATTGCTGAAGAGCAGACAGGCTTCTGAGCAGGAAGGAGCACCACAGAACAAATCTTCAATCTGAGACTCCTTTGCGAGAAATACCTTCAGCACCAGCAGAATCTATACCACGTCTTTATTGATTTCAAAAAGGCCTTTGATAGGGTATGGCATGCAGCCTTATGGGCAACTATGAGGAAGTACAACGTCAGCTCAAACCTGGTGCAGGTTGTTGAGCACCTCTATGACAAAGCCACCAGTGCTGTCCTCATCAATGGCAGCAGAGGAGATTGGTTTCGAACAACAGTTTGAGTCAGACAGGGATGTATACTATTGCCTACACTCTTCAACATTTTCCTGGAAAGGATCATGGAGGATGCCTTGCATGACCACAAGAGCACTGTCAGCATCGGAGGAAAAATAATCACAAACCTTCACTTCAAAGATGATATTGATGATTTAGCAGATGAAAAAGAACTGACTGACTTGGTTGAACACCTCAACACAACCTCTACAGCATATGGTATGGAGATTTGCGCCGAAAAAACCAAACTGATGACAAACAACACCAGTGACATCAGTGCAGAAATAAAGGTCAGTGGACAGAAGCTGGAAAGAGTCACAAGCTTTAAGTACTTGGGATCAATTATCACAGACGAGGGCTCCAAACCAGAGCTACTTTGCAGGATTGCCCAGATAACAGCAACAATAACAAGGTTGAGACCAATATGGAAAGATACCAACACTGCTTTTGGTTCCAAAATAAGGCTGATGCACTCGATTGTCATATTTATCTTTCTGTATGCTTGTGAAACATGGACGCTCACATCAGATAAACAAAGAAGGATTCAAACCTCTGAAATGAGATGCCACCGCAAGATCTTGGGGATCTCATACATTGACCATGTAACCAACGAAGAAGTCCACAAGAGGATCCAATTAGCCATCAGATCCTATGAAGACCTCTTGACCACTGTAAAAAAGCTCAAACTGAAGTGGTATGGTCATGTCTCAAGATCATCTGGACTGGCAAAAACAATCTTGCAAGGCACAGTGCGAGGGTGCAGAAGAAGAGGCAGACAGAAAAAGAGGTGGGAAGACAACATTAAGGAGTGGACAAGCATGGGATTTGGAGATTCCCAAAGGGCAGTAGAGAACAGGGAAAGATGGAGAGAATTGGTTGCAAAGTCAACTGTGGTGCCCCAACGACCTCTTGAGTTAAGGGATTGATGATAATGATAATGATGATGATGATGATGATGATGATGATGATGACTATCCAGTTTAAGCTTGAGGAAAATAAAAAAAATATGATGCTTGCACTTTTGGTGAGGTGTGGGAGGGTTTTATAATGATGTGATCCAGTAAGTATTCTTGGAGAAACATTTACTCTCCACTGAATACATTCCCTATTAACATGAGGCTAAAAGGTACTAGGATGTGGAAGAAATCTATGCGCATCCAACCTCTACCACAGGTAAGCTTTGAGACAAATGTGACTGGAGTCTCCAATATAAACCATTCATCTAACACGAAGACAGCACAACCAATGGTAAATAAACTAGTAATGGGAAACAAGCATTATTTTACAATGAAAATCTAGTAAAAGCTATAAATCCACTATCAGGTGGTTGACTGGGCTGTAGCCACTTGATTCAATTCCTTTTATTGTGATGCTAGATCTCAGAAACAGAAACTCAGGTTGACTGTGTGCATCAGTCAGTGGGATTCAATGATGTCTCTGATGTGTTTTAGTGGGAAGCTTGCAGAGACTGTAAGAATTTCATGAGCTAAAATTTGTGTGAGGCACATCTAGTCTAGTGAGATTTCAGATTATGCTAATCACATTGCCCACTTAAATCAAGATGTCAGGACTTGAGGAGTTATGTTGTGTTTCCCTGCCTGTACCTGAAGCAATGTATGTCATAACCATTTTCCATGCACTTCAAGTTGTCACCTGAGCACAGACCAGCTTTTTGTGTCATGCCTCTCTTCATGTACTGATTGAGAAGAGCAAGCAAATAACCAATTTCTGATTGCATTTAATCTATTATTGGCTATGAAGCTTGATTCCTTTATTAGGACAATAGAACCATCCAATCGAAACTGGAGATAGTTTGGATCCATTGACAGAGCATGCAACTGACTCACCCTGAGTGTCAGGCTTGGGGCTATATTCCCAACATTGTTTCTAAAGATACTACCTTCAGCAAAGTTCTGAGTATGGGTTTAAATGTGCCTGACTAGAGCTATGTTAGCACCTATGAATGGTTCTACTAGGAGAACAAAGTGAGAAACTGGGACTGATTCAGGTACAAAAGGTCCTTCCTGTAGATTTTATATGCCTTCTACCATGATGTCTGAATGTGTCAGAAATAACAGAGTGGTAGCCCTGATAGTTACAGGGGCCAGAGAAGAAAGTCAGCTACTTATGAGATTAAGGTACTCAAAGAGATGATGTTACTAACTTTGTACCAGTCCCTGAAGACACCCCCCTATCTTTCGTAAGCCTTTAAAGTAAAGAGCCTTCTTGCCTGTGGGAATCTTTCCACAATCAAAGGGTTAAACTGTTGATGCTGTAGGGTTATCCTGACAAGAGTCATACAAGAAAGAGAAGTCGGTCCAGAAAAAAAAAAAGGATGCAACACTTGGGTCTGCAAATGTTCAAAAAGATTTGTTTTG